>JAKVQF020000885.1:0-65523 GCA_023091115.2 Trypanosomatidae sp. Fi-14 | reverse complement strand
AACGAGGAGCGCACACGGCTGCATATGTGTGTATGTGTGTATGTATGTATATGTGTACGTGTGTACGTGTATACGTGTGTATGAATGCGAAGCAAACGCAGAGGTGCTGACATATCGGCGTTGTAAACGTACACACACACACACACACACACACACACACACACAGTGCAACGTTCGTCATTAGTGCACACACATGTGTTCTTTTTTGTCGTAACGTATCTTGACGTTGTTTTGTGCTGCACAGTCGTCGAGTGAGATGAGACTGTGTAGTATATTTATTTGCGTATGTACGTGTGCATGTGTACATGTATCTGTGTCTGTGTGTGTGTCTGTGTGTCTCTGTGTGTGTGTGTGTGTGTGACATGACGAACGAAGTAGTACAGCAAAGAAGAGTGACACCGATGCGCATGTGTGTGTGCGTGTGCGTGAAGTAGTAGTGCTTGTCTGTTGTCGTAGCAGGACCTCGTAGCAAATGCGTGTACTTTTGCGCGCGTCGATGACATGCTTGCTCGTTTTGCTTGTGTGTGTGTGTGTGTGTGTGCAGCAACAGCTGCTGTTGTGTTGCAGAGGTGACACATTGCTGTTGCTGACTTGTTTACATGACACGTGCAAATACATACGCACAGGCACACAAACATACAAAGACACAGCGACACGTACACACAGGCTTGTGTACGTGTCAATGTTGCGTGCTAGCGCGCCACGGCGTGTGCTACCGCGGTCCATTGCACATGGCTACGCTGCGCCGTTTCTGTGCCACACGAGACCGACACGTGTACAGCGTTGTCAGCAGTGGCGGCGCGCAGCGGAGGGCAACAGCGACATTGCCGCCTTCTTTGCACCGAGACAAGAGCGCTATGATGAGTGGTACAAGGCTACACAACACATCAGCGACGTTGACGTAACTGCACGTTTGGCGTCAGCAAGTGACACGCAAGACGCAGCTGCAGAGATCGACGGCGATGTCGTGGAGGCGGAGCTGCAGTACTGGCACAGTGAGTTTTGCTATCGCACCTTGTCACAGTAACAGCCCCACTCACATACGCACCTGCACGTTTATATGTGTGTGTGTGTGTGCGTATTGACGCAGCATTTGTGCATGTAGCGACAGCGTATGCACTGGTATGTGTGTGTGTATGCTGTAATAACGAGCATGTACTTTGTCGCATGATGCCTTGTCTTGCATTGACGCACACACTTACACATACGCATGTATACATAGCAGCGCTATTGCGCAACATTGTCGCGAACGTTGCACACACAGGCGCGCGCGCGTGACGGACAAGGACACGGTGCAGCGGTGACGTAAACGGTTGTCGCGCGTCACATTGCGTGTCTCGGTCGTGTTTGTGCTCGCCGTTGTCTTGTCGTCTTTGCGTCTGCGTGCGGTGTCGTGCGGGTTTTGTGCACATATGTGGCGGCCACAGACACACCAGTGACAAGAAACCAACGACGCGGACAGTGTGACCGTGCAGGACGTGTACACGAGTCGGCGGCGAGTGCTGCAAGGCGTCGCATCATGCGCGACACACAAGCACAGCGCTCTGCCGCGACGTCGCGGCCAACGAGTGTGTCACACGTTTGTGAACAAGGCAACAGACATGACAACAACAACAACAGCAGCAGCAGCACCAACAGCAACACGGACAACACAACAGTCGCACAACACTGGCAACCGTTCAAGCTACCCACGGCGAGTTGCACAGGTGGCCACGTCGCAGATGGCGCGGCAGTCGACATGAGCATGAGCTCGCTCTTCCTGCACAACAACTACGCAGACGACGATGACGACAACAAGGACGACGACGACGACGTTGACAAGAGTAACAGCAGTCGCGCAACGGTGCACACCAGCACTGTGCTGCAGCACGAGCTGCAACTCGACAAGGACGAGGACAAGGACAATAGTCGTACAGAGGCAAGCTACAACACAGGATGGACGGCGATGGCGGCGGCGGCGGCAGCGACAACAGCAGACGTGCATGTGGCACGGCAGCAAAGCCTGTTGCACAACACACTGTCGGATATGTGGCAACCCATGAAGAGTGGCACGGACGTCGGCGTCGTCGCTTCACCCGTGTCCTGCTTCATGGCACGCGCGCACACGGACGAGGCAACGGCCGGTGATGCGACGATGACGACGACGACGACGACGTCGCTGCGCCTACCAGGCGCGTCGTGTTCGCACAGCTTCGCCACGATGTCTTGCGCGGCGCCGTCGAAGCCGGCTGCTGCTGCTGTGAACACCACTTTTGCAGCAGTAGCAGCAGCGGCGAACACGCAGCCGTTGCTCACACATCCTGTGCACCATCACCACCACCCCGCCGCCACTACCGCTGCGGCGGTGGCGACTGTCACACCAGCCTCGCAGTCGTCGTCAATGCCAACGACGCCGTCACCGACGACGTGGTGGCCGACATTGTCACTGGCTGGTGCCGCAGGCGCGCCGACTGCCCCCGCTGCGGTCGCTACGAGGGCTACGACCGCGCAGCCACCACTGCCATCGAAGGAGCAACAGCAACAGCAGCAACAACAACAAGAGCAGCCGTCGTCGTCATCGTTGTCGTCACAGCCCTTGACGCGTACGGCAGCCACTGCTGCTGCTGCTGCTGCCGCCGCCGCCGTTGCCACCGACTATGCCGCGGTCAACAAGGGCAGGGTGGATGCGACGACAGTGGGCGGTGCGGTGCTGACGACGTATGACTTGACGCCCGCCTCGCGTGTGTACGCGCGTGGTGCGGCGGCGGCGGGGGCAGGTGGCCGTGATGCGGTGATGAGCCTCGGTGGTGCCGCGGCGATGTGCAAGAGCGGTGGCGGTGGTGGTGGCATGACGGCGTGCATTGTCGTCGTTGACCCGCAGCGTCGCAAGCTCTCTATTCCGCTCTCGGCCGTGCAGCCGACACGTGCGCTGCGTGAGCGCGTGACGACGCCGTCGCTGTGCTTGCTGCACCTCGCCGGCAACTGTCGACAAGGTAGCAATTGCTTTCAGGTGCACGCCAGCTTGGTCGTTGTACAGGCACTGCGTGAGTACACGGCGAATCTGCCGTCGTGTTGCGCCGTGCATGGCGACCACAACCAAGTGCTGTGGTGGCAGCATCCGCCGCTGCCGCAGCGGCCGCTGACAGTGTGTGGTGGTGCGTGCGGGCATGGCTGCTGCTGCGGCGGTGACGACCATGGTCATGCGCGCATTGCGAGCACGCACGCTTGCCATGACGATAACAACAACAACAGCAACAGTGGCGGCAGCAGCAGCAGCAGCAGTAGCCATCATGCAGGCTACAGTGTGACGGTGCCGTTTGTCCGTCTTGCCTACACGGCTGCGCTGCAACAGTTGCTGCAAGACAGACGGCAAAACATATGCGTCAGCGTTAGCATGATCTGTCGTCTGCACGGCCAGCAAGGCTTTTGCCGCTTCGGCGCCGACTGTCGTTTTGTGCATGTGTGTCGTGACTGGCTGCGCAACGAGCTTGCGACGCTGCTGCTGCATACGGCGCAAGCAGTACAGCAGCCACAGCAGCCACCACCACCGTCGTCCGTGTGCGCGTCGTCATCGTCGCCGTCGGCGACGGCGGCAGTCGAGGGCAACACCCTTGCGGCCGCCGCCGTGGCCCAGCGACAGCCGTCAATGATGACGCTGCCGCCGGGTCTTGTGACTGGCTATGGCCAAGCGGCTGCGATGACGACGGCTGGCGTGACGCACAGCGGTGCTGCGTACGGTGTCGTAGGCAGCGTGGGTGGCAGCGTGGCGGTGCGTGATGCCACGCAGCCGCCGCTACCGCAGCCGCCGCTGCAGCAGCAGCAGCCGTCATCGTTGTCGTCGTCAACGTACGCGCACCTACCCTCGTCGATGCTCGCTGCACAAGTGCAGGGTGGTTGTGCGGCCTCGGCGGCGGCGATGCCCATGTATACGACACCAATGCCAACAGTGATGATGACGGCAACAGGCGCACCAGGCTCACTACCGCTTACGTCCGTACAGACACAGCAGCTGCTGCCACAACATCAACAACAACAGCAGGCTGTCATGTTCTACTATGACAATAACAACAGTGACGGCAAGGGTGTGGGCAAAGTGACGCCAATGTATGTACACACATCCCTGCTGCCGACATTGTCCTTGCCACCACAACAGCAGCAGCAGCAGCAGCAAGCAAGTGTGCCACATGCGCAGGGGCCGTGTACATTGTACATGCTACATGACCCGTCAGCACTTGCACAGCAGCCGCTGCAGCCGTATATGATGATGCATGGCTGTGTGCCCGACGGCAAAGCAGCCACATCTGCTGCAACGACGGCGTCCGCGTATGGTGTGCTGCCGTTGACCATGTCGCTGCCATCGTACATGATCAACACGCCCATGATGACTACAACAACGGGCATGCCATGCGATGTCTTGTCGCAGCAGCCGCCGCCACCGCCACAGCAGCAGCAACAGCAACAGCAACAACAGCGTTTTGTCATAATGCCGCCAGCACAGACAACAACAACAACGACACCGCTGCAGCACAGTCAGTCTCGGCAGTGAACGACGCCAGCACTGTCTACACACGCATGTACGAGCGACAAAAAACAAGCACACACACATACACATTTATATACTAGTGTGGTGTGGTGTGTGCGCGTTGTATGCATGTGCGTTGTGTGTCTCAGTGTCCGAGTGATGCGGTCATTGCGTGTGTCTGTGCATGTGTGTGAGTGTGTTTGTGTGTGTGTGTGCATGCAACGGCGAAGGGACAAAAGGCAAGTTACGCAAATGCGATACCCTGTGCATAGCGTGGGTGCCTACACAGCACGCAAACACGAGAGCAGCGAGAATGACAAGCCGCGTACACAACGTATACCGTCACGCTATGGTGTGCGGAAGCAAACAAGTCGCAGCAGCAAGTATACGCACAGCTGCGTGATGAGTGTGTGTGTGAGTGTGTGTGTGTGTGTGTACGTGTCGAAAGTGAGGCAGAGAGAGGAGGCAGGTGGGAGTGTGACGAGGTATACGTAAGTGCGTATGTGTGTGTGTGTGTGTGTGTGTGCGTTCTTGACAAGTGCGACTCGGCCGCGTGTGACGCAGTGTAACGGATGACGAACAAGGATGTATGTAGGCATGAATGCGTTCGTGTGTTGCGTGTGTTGCGTGTGCTGTGTGTGCGCTGTGTGTGTGCTGTGTGTCTGTACGCGCCCCACCTTTTGCTTTGTTCTTGTCTCACCAAAAATGAAAGCCAACGTGGTGTGCGCTTGCACACACTGCAGGGGTTGCCTGGTGACATCTTGTGTGATGCTGAACTGGGCTATTACTTTTGTCGTGCACATGTTCGTGCACATGTCGTATGTGTACGTGTGTTAGTGTGTGTGTGTGTGCAGCAGAGGCTTCTTGTGTTGTCCTTGCATCGCTAGCTTTCGTTCATGTCTTGCGCTCCTTGCACGTTTGTCGAGCGCGACCGAGGAAGAAGGTGAGCATGTACGTATGTATGTAGTTGTGTATGTGTATGTGTATGTGAGCTTGTCGATGTGTTTTGCAAAGATCGCGCGTGTGTGTGCTTATGCACGCACATACACACACATACGCACGTCTGTCCCGTCTTGACGCCTCTTTCCCCCTCGGCTCTCTTGTGTGTGTGTGTGCGTGTGCATTTACGCGTGTGTGCATGAGTGTGTGTTTGTGTGTGTGTGTGCGGAGTGCTGCATATGTTGCTGCCTGACTTGTCATCGTGGCTGGTGACGGCGCGACCAAGGTACATATGTGAGCGCTGTTGTCGTGCATGAGGATCACGTGTACTTTATGTACGTGACATGGCCGTCATGTGTGTCTCGTTGCGCGGCAACGCCTGGTGCACGCAAACATGCACAATGTGTGTGATGTACAACACACACAAACACATACACACACACATTCGCACAGTTTTACACACTTGTGCAGTCGGTGCCGTGGTAATAACATAGATATACACGCATATACACGAACAATGTACGCATGCATGCACTAAGCATGTGCATAGATGTACTTGCGTTTCATCACGTGTATCTGTGCGAGTTTTTTGTATGTATACGTTGTTTTGCTGTGCCCGCGCTTATGCATACGTGCGTATGCACATGTCTACTCATGTTGTGAGTGTGTCACTAGTGACAAATATTGTTGTTGTTGTGATGATGGTGAGAGCGAGGGTTAGTTTGGGTGCGATGAGGCGCACGAGCAGGCAACAGAGCAAGACACAGGAGGAAGAGCACGTGATATGACGTACGTTTTGGTGACACAACGACGTATGTGCTTACGTTGCTCTGTATGAGCGCGCACACACACACACACACACAGGCAAACACGAGGAGGTGCTCGTTTGTGCATGCATGTGCAAAGCTATGCATAAATTTATATATACACCTCTGTATGTGTGTGTGTGTGTGTGTGTGTGTCAATGAACGCGGCAACGCAGGCGTAGCAAAGTGTGCACGTGCAATGCATTATGTATATATGTGTGCTAGTACCTGTGTCTTTTTTTCGTGTGTGCACAAGTGCGCATGTGCATAGTATGTGTGATGGATGTGTAAACAGCTGTGCTAAGCACACGCACACACACACACACACACACATCTTTCTGTTTCGCAAACCTTTCTTACGTATCACACACTCTCTGTCTGTACGTATGTGTGTGTGTGTGATGATGATGATGACAATGAACAAAAGAGGCTGCAAGGCGTGTCGTGGAGCAGCGACACAAAAAGTGATACTAATTGCTGGCACCCTTTGTGTACGCTGATGTATATAGACGAGCACGCACAACCTTCCCCCACTCCTTCTCCGTCCGTCCACCACGTAGTTTGTTGTTACTGTTTTCGTTACTACTGTTATTGTTGTGTTGTTGTTGTGTGCGTGTGCGTGTGCAGGTGACAAAGGGGACGGCGATACGTGCACATATATGTGTGTGTGTGTGTACGTACGTAAGTTTGTGTGACACAAAAGACAGCTAAATATGACATACGTATACAAACAAACACAAAGACATATACATACGCAAGCAAGTGTACAAGCACGTGCCCACATGACCACTCGACGGAGCTGTATGTGCGCGTTCGTTTTGCGTAGACATTTTTTGCGTAAATAAACGAGTATATATATACATGTGCGTAAAAACACACGCACAAACACACACCTACACATGGTGGCGCTTGCGTGTACACTTTTGTCTGCACATGCATACTCGCTGCATTGACTTGTGTGCGTGCACCGTCACAGAGCTAGAGTACGTCGCACACATACAAACTCGAAAACACACACACACGCACATACACGTGAACAATCACACGGACCGTCACAAGCAAGTAAGCACGCAAACAACGTTGCGCTGCCTACACATACATATTGTTCGTACTGCCACGTACACAAGTACACGCGCGCGTCATGTCTGTACAAGTTGCCGAATACCCGACGGACGAGCCGATGCAGGTCGCTGCGCATGCCTTGCAGGCAGTCGAGCACAATGCCGAGTACCCGACGGAAGAGCCTGTACAGCAACACAACCACGACGCCGCCGAGTACCCGACGGAAGAGCCCGTACAGCAACACATTGACGCCGCCGAGTACCCGACCGAGGACATTGCGCACAACCAAGACGACGTGTACCCGACCGAGGACATTGCGCACAACCAAGACGACGTGTACCCGACCGAGGACATTGCGCACAACCAAGACGACGCGTACCCGACCGAGGAGCCGTGTGAGGCAGCTGACGTGCACGAGCAGTTGCACCGTCCGCTGTCGCCCGACATGAACGCGGTCCACGCGCAGCTGGCCGCCGATGAGGCTGCTGAGGAGCAGGAGGTGGAGGCGGCCAAGGCAGCCGTCGAGGCACAAGCCGAGGAGGAGGCTGACCTCGACGAGCGGCGTCAGTTGTGCAGCGAGATAGTGGCGTTGCGCAAGGAGCTGACCATTGTCAAGGAGGACGAGGCAAACCTGCGTGCACAGCTTGTGCACACGGCACACATCATCGACACGCACAACCCCGCCCTCGCCGACGAGCTGACGCGCCTGGAGGAGCAGGCGGCTGAGTCGCAAATGGCGCACTTGTGGCACGAGCAGTGTCAGCAGCACAACCCCGACAAGGCGGACTGGTCGACGATCAACATCAACGACATGCCACGCCGCGTGGCTGCCGCGAAGGATCACCTTGCCGAGACGACAGCGCTTGCGGCGCAGCTGTACAGTCAGCTTGAGGTGCAGATCAACAAGCACACGGACTACCGCGAGGAGGTCAAGACGCGTATGCAGCAAGCGTACACGGAGGAGCTCAACAACACCGCACCGGCGCGCGCGCGTTTGCACCAAGTCGAGGACGAGAAGCGCTTCCACGCCAAGCGTGGCACGACGCGCAAGCCAGCGAGCGCTGTGGCTGTGGTGCCCGAGGAGAAGCGTGTGATGAGTCGTCAACGGCGCATTGACACGGCAGAAGTGCGCACGGCGGCCGAGGTCGAGAAGCTGAACAGTGAGCTGTCCGATCTGATGGCGGAGTGCAAGGTGCTGAAGCAGCGCCTTGACAACTCGCGCAAGCTGCACGCGGAGCGGCAAGCCGAGCTTGCCACGGCACTCGCCAATGTGCGCGACAACAGCGCCACGGTCCGTGAGACGAAGGAGCGGCTGCTAAAGGAGCGTGATGAGCTGCAAACGCTCAAGGCGGACCTGCAGGCTGTGCTGCACTACGTGCGCGCAAAGCAACGCGAGGAGGATGCGCTGTAAGTCGTGTCGTCGAACGTGTACGCGTGTGTGTGTGTGCGTGTGCTTGTGTGTGTGTGTGTGCTTGCGTGGATGTGCTTGTACGTTTTGTTTTGACCGAGATGAATGAACAGTGGATGTGGTAACAGACGCCTTGTGTATTTGTGTGTGCGTGCGTGCGTGTGTGTACATATGTAGACAGCGCTGTCGTGTAGCAGGCAACACGTGCATTTGTGCGCGTAAGTGCATGCCTATGCATATGCACCTCTGTGTGTGTATATGTGCGTATGTGTGTGTCCTTGCGTGACGACGGCAAGCGAAAAAAATGCAAACGACACATGGCAAGCTAACGTGTATACGCACACACACATGCGAGTGTGCGTATGCGTGTGTAGAAGCATTGGACGAGAGTGTGAGCGTGTGTGAGAGTGTCTTGTAATGTTAGTGTGTGTATGTGTGCGCGTTGTCACGAGTCAAAATGTCGTTGTTGGTGGCAAGTGATGATGAGTGCAGATGCCGTCTGTAGCGTGTAGCGTACACATGGGTGAGATTATGGCACACAGTCAATGTGTGCGTGTGTGTATATGTATGTGTGTGTGTGTGTCTGAGTGCATGTAGGCGTGTGTGTACGTGTGTAGTGCGTCGCGCAATATTGCTGCACCAAGACGATGACGGTGCATGCAACCATGTGCGTGTTTGCACACGTATGTGTGTATGAGTGTGTGGATGTGTGTGTGTGCTGCTGCAGTTGCATGCATTCGTGAGACGAGTATATATGCATGCACGCATACTTCGTCATACACATACACACACGCACACGCACACGCATGCTCGTGTGCGTACATGTTCCCCTCTTACACATGCATGCGTGCACAAGTATGCACACACACGCACACACGAACGTGCACACATATGTACACACAAACAAATGCACACAAGCACACATGTGCAGCATACCGTTGCTGTCACACTATGCATGCGCCTGTGCTGTTATCGTGCCGCTGTTGTCCTTGTTGCCATCTTTTTGTTTGTGTGAAGATGACGGCGGTGTTGCGCAGCACGATGCGCTACTGCGGTGGCCGTGTCGCGCACATGTGCAGCAACGGACGTGGTCTGTGTGCGGTGTACGGCGGCTGTCCTCGCCATGACGCACGCGTGGCGTCGACGCTTGCAGGCTCTGTTGCTGCTCCCACGACCGCAACGCCACACACCCGCGACTGCTGCAACAGCAACCTTGCGCAGTCGTCGGCCACGTCAGCAAACGACACGACACCACGCATGCGTAAACAGCCTTGTGCCACGACTGTTGCTGCTGTGACGCGGCTGTCGCGGCAGCTGCAACACTTTTCGTCTGACGCGCACGAGGACGGTAGTGCGTTGTTGCGCCACGCGGACAGCTCCTCTTCGTCATCGTGCGCATTGCATGACGCGGCGAGTACACGCACGGACGCGACATCGACACGCCACGCGCAATGTGCGTGGTCATCGCTCTCCTCGCCGCAGCCGCAGCCGCGGCGTTCTGTTGTAGGGCAGCGCGTCCGCCTCGCCACGGCAACACAGATGACGGCCACGTCGCAGCAACATGAGCAGCAGCAGCCGGCACCATCATCGTGGTGCAGCCAGGGCAATGTGTGCGAGGACGGTGTCGACGACGACGATGATGATGACGTGGTGGTGACGATGCCGTCGTCGCTGCGTGCCCTCGCCGCGACAGAGACAACGACAACAGCAGCGACGGAGCGGCAAAAGGAGGAGGAGGACGACGATGTGCGCCAAGGCGGCAACCGACGCAGTCGTGCAAGCACGGCGCTGACGACATCGCAGAGCGACGACGAGGTGCGCATGGTGCTGCACAGCCCCCACGCACACCCCTCCGCGTGCGGTGTCGGACAAGATGTCATTGACCTCGTCACCGATGCGATGCGCACGCAGCGCGAACGGCACGTGCGGCGGCGACGCCGTATACTGTACGAGCTCACTCACCCACGTCCCGAGGACTACACCTACGGCACACGACGTGTACCACCACCGCCGCTGAACTTTGGTGTTGTGACGCGCGAGGCGATGGCGCTGGGGGCACAACTGATGCTCGAGCAGCCATATACGCTTGTGCGACAGGCAGGCCTACGCATCAGTGACGCCGATGTGCCGTCCTTGTCTGTGGCCAGTGTGCCCGGCTGCGCCGCGACCAGCGCAGCTGTCACGACCGACGTCACCCCTGCTCGTGCCGCTGCCGCTGCTGCTGTTGTCGTCGCGGGGGCGGCAGACGCTACGGCCACGCCGCCACGCCGCCACCACGGCCGCAAGCGCGAGGCCAACCCCTTCGCCTCGCACAGTTACTTCTTTGAGCTGAACGAGCTGTACCAGGAGATTGTCCTCGTCGGCCGGGCGAGTGCGGGCAAGTCGAGTCTGCTCAATGCACTGCTCGGCCAGCGCGTGGCGCAGACGAGCAGCACACCCCACACGACACGCGCCATCTCCTTTTACCAGAGCGTCACCCCGGCGCAGCTGCGCGCGTTTTGCGCACGCGAGCGTCACAACCTCGTCACCTTGCCCGGCGGCGGGCGGCAGCTGACGTTCGTCGACGTCCCGGGCTTCGGCGTCGAGGGCATGAGCGAGGCGTGGCGCGACGAGGTGGTGGCGTTGACGGACGCCTACCTGGGCGTCCGCCGCTCCGTCAACACGGTGCTCTTCTGCGTAGACTGCGCGCGTGGGCTGACCAAGACGGACATGCGCTACTTCCGCTGGCTGGAGAATGTGCACGGGGTGTTCTACGTGGTGTTGACCAAGTGCGACGCCGTCGCGCACACGCGCATCTGCGCCGTGATGCGGCAGGTGTATGTGCTCATTACACGGCAGCGGCGCAAGTATCGCAAGGTGTACCCGTTTGTCCTGCCAACGTCGGCGAAGGACGGCACGAACATGGATGTGCTGCGTGGTATGATTGCCGAGACGTCTGGCATGCTCGCCGGTGATCGCCTGCGTGCGCTGCTGAAGCGCAAGCAAAAGGCTGTCATGCGCACCGCCTTGCGTGCCGAGGCGACGCGGCTGCAGCAGGCACGTCAGCTCGAGCGCGAGCAGGCACGCGCATACTTTGCCGCAGCCCACACGAGCAACAACGACGACGACGACAAGAAGAAGAAGAAGAAGCAGGACAGGAAGAAGACAGAGGAGCAGCAGAAGACGACGACGAACACACGTACGCGCAACAGCGACTCTGCCCGCGGCGCCGCTGCGGACGTGACGACGACGGCGGCGACGATGCACAGGACACACGAGGCGCACGAGGGCGGCAGTGCGGTGACGACGGCACGCGCCACGTCATCGACGGTGCGCGTGTGCACACTGACACTGCGTGACGACCGCCACACGCGCAAGCGCACCCGCGGCGCGCACGCACGCGAGGACAACGACAACGATGACAGTGACAAGGCGAGTAACGACGCACACGGCGATGTGCCCGACGCGGCCGTGACACGCCACCTTGCCAGCCGTGGCACACCATCGCCGCAGGCGGCGCAGACAATGTACGGCGCGGCGCGCTACCGCGTCAACACGGGCCTTGACAGCGATGTTGCCAACACACTGACGATTACGTATGACACGGCGGCGCGCCACAACAAGCCCGAGCACGACGATCACGATGACGACGATGGCGAGAAGGCGACACTGCCGCCGCCACCGCAGGAGCTGCACGGCAGTGTGGCAGCGGTGACGACGGCGTCGCGTGTCATTGGCCTCGAGCCACAACTGCCGTCCACGTCCACGTCGTCACACACCACCGACACGCGCGTCCACCACAGCAACAGTAACAACAACACTGCTGACGACAAGGACGACGACGAGGCGGTGGCGCATGGCACGGCGACGACAATGACGCGGCCGTGCGGTGTCGTGTCGGCGTTTATGGACTCGCTTGATCGCTACGCGGCGCACACGAACAGTGCGTACGCGCGACGCCGACACGGCAAGGCGCGCGCGGGCAACGACAAGACACGAAGCACGAGCAACACGACACGGAGCGACAACAACAACAACAATAACACGAGTGGCAAGAAGGCTGCAGACGACGGCAGTCGACGACGTTGTGCGTCACGGCTGCTTGTGCAGGGCGCCGATGGGCGTCTCGCCGAGCACACGGCCGGCCACGTCAGTGGCCCGGCGCTGCTGTCGCCGCGCGACGACGCCGACTCGCGCCACGGTGTGTGGCGCGCGCACCGCCTCGCGACACTGCTGCGTCAGGCGGACGCACGTGCGCCGTGGGCGGCGCTGCCGCAACTCGCGCGCAACGCGGACGAGCTGGCTCGTCAGGACGTCGCCGTGGGCAACACGGCGGGTGGCGGTGACGAACGTGGCCGCACACGTCGCCCTGTTGCTGCTGTTGCTGGTGGTGGTGGTGCGCACGCGCAGCTGGAGCAGTGGCAGCCGCGCACGCGTCGGCAGCAGCGACGGCAGCGGCAGGCACACGCGCGCGCCGAGGCACGCGCGCAGGCGGCGTGTGAGCGCAACTCGGGCCGCATCGTCGCCTCTTTTGTCCGCTTTGAGGGCGAGGTGAGCATGCGGAAGTATCGCACCGAGTCGCGTCAGGCGCCGACGCTGCGTTCACAGGCGCAGATGCACCTCAACGCGACGGCGCGCATTGGCTACAATGCGATGCCGGCGGGCCTGCTGAAGCAGTATGGGCAGATGGACACCCATCTGCCCACCCCGCGCGTCCGTGGCCGCGAGCACGACGAG
The DNA here is from genome assembly GCA_023091115.2 of Trypanosomatidae sp. Fi-14. Lineage (NCBI taxonomy): Eukaryota > Euglenozoa > Kinetoplastea > Trypanosomatida > Trypanosomatidae > Trypanosomatidae sp. Fi-14. The sequence continues at coordinate 52,091 of JAKVQF020000885.1, read as the reverse complement.
AGCCATCGCCGCTAGTCGGACGCGCACAAGGGGTGGGGTGACCACGATGGGTGTCTGTTATCGTGCCTCTTCTTTTGTGTCTCTCTGTCTGTGTGTGTGTGTGTGTGTGTGTGTGTGCGTACGCTTGTTGGCAACTGCGTGTATGTGTGTTGTTTTTGCTGCTGCATACACACGAGCAACCTGCATACGCGCACACGCACGTGTGTGCTAGCATGGAGGTGTACAAGCGCATTGTCGATCGCGTGCGTGGCGCCCTGTGGGCACACCATCGTCGCCTGCTGTCGGAGCGGCAGGCGCAGCGCATCCTCGCCTACGTGTACAACAACAAGTACGAGTATCAGATGCGCTTCGACACGATGACCGTCGTCGGCCGCGCGCACGACGGCCAAGTCGAGGTTGCGACGACCCCCGCAGGACACGTGCGACGTGTGCGCGTGAGCCCGGCGGTGACGGAGCTGACGACGTACCGTCAGGAGCAGCTCGTGCTCGCCGCGTACGCCGACGCGTGTGCGCAGGGGCGGGCGCTCATGGCACAGGCTGAGCTGCGTGTGTACAAGCAGTTTCTGGCCGATGTCAAGCCTCTCATTCTTGGCATACGCGACAACCCGGAGTTCTACACGGTGCCCGAGGATGCGGTGGAGACGCCGTCGGGGGTGTTGCACAGCATGAGCAGCCTCACACAACACAACAATAACAACAATAGCAGCAATACGCGTAGCAGTAGCCACAGCAGCAGTAGTCACAAGGCCACGTCCTCGTGGCCGTTGTTTGCGCCACGTGTGTACCGCACCATACCGGCCGCCAAGGCACACGAGCCCGTCGATGCGGTGCGCCGGCGACTGTCGTGGGAGGCGCGTTGGCTGCAGAGTGCGGCGGGCAAGCAGTGGGCGCGCACGCTGCGTGGCAAGGAGTATCTGGCCAGGTACCACCTCGAGGCGCGACCGCGTGGGGCACCCGGTGGCAAGGCACGCGCGCAGCTGCCGCTGCAGTTGTCGGTGCCGTACGCGCCCATGGACGAGGAGCGGCTGCTGCGGCGCAACTGGGTGGCGTTTCTTGACAACAAGCACGTCGCCGAGACGCTGTGGACGCGCAGCGCGGTGGCGAGCCGTGAGAAGGCGCTGCGTGCCCTGCAGGAGAGTGGGCAGGCGTGGCACCGCCCGGTCAACAATGATGCCGAGCAGCAGCCCACGTAGCATAGCGACACTATTTATGTGTGTGTGTGTGTGTATACAATGTTACAGTGCTCTTGTTGTCCTTGTGTGCATGTGTGTGTGTGTGTGTGTTTGTGTGACTGTCATCGTCATGTGCAGTATTGTTGTTGTCCTTGTTGCGTGTTGCTCATGTGTACGGTGCAGACACATACACACACACACAGACGAGCGCATGACAACATATGTAGCGCGCTTGGTCGCAGCCCTCACCGCAGCCACCACCGCAACAGCACCGCCAGCTAGTGACGATGACGATCATGCCATGACGCTGGCGACGGTGCGCGCAGACGGTGGCGGCCACAGTCACATGGCCCTCGTCGCCCTTGTCGTCCTCATTGTGCCTGTTGTCGCGCTCGTGTATGTGGCGTGGCGGCTGCATCGTCGTCACATGCGGCAGCGTCGATTGCAGGCGGTGCGACTGAGCGGAATGCGACGTCCAGGCGAGCCTGACAATGTCATGATGGCGCGCATGCTCGAGGGTGGTGGTGGTGGTGCAGCAGGGGCCGTTGTGGCAGTGACGCCGATGACGACTGCCGTGGCTACTACACACAGCCCCATGACAGCGACAGCATGTGCGCTCACGGGCAACGCACTCGGTGGCATCACTGCCGCACCAGCAGCACCCGCTGATGATGACACCATGTCCGTTGCGCTTGTGTGCAACAGCGCGGGTGAGTTTGACCCCTTGTCAGCGCACGCCGAGGCGCAGCGACGGCGACGTGCGCGACTGCTCGGCCACGAGCACACACACGAACAACAACAACGACAGCCATTGCAACAACGACAGCAGCGACACGAAGGTGACAACACGTCGACCACGACCGACACGATCGCGAGCACCAGCGACGAGGACGACGATGATGACAAGGCGAGCATGCTGTCACACACAATGTACACACCAGCTGACGGCAAAAATGCCGCAACGACAGCAGTAACAGCGACAGCGCCTGCCGCGTTGGCGAGCACAAGCATGACTCGTGGGAGCAACGATGGTGCTGCGACGACGACGACGGCTGCGGGCGATGAGGGGGTGACGGTGTATGCGACGTCGCTCATGCAGCCTACACTGCTGTTGCCATCGTCGTCGTCGTCACCACCGCCATTGCTTGCCGCAACAACAACAACGACAGCTGTCCCTGTCACACCACAACATACACAGGACATACGCGTTGCAGGCAGCAGCAGCAACAACAAGGACAACAGTATTGTGCAGAACGGCACAAGCGCGCCGTCGCCGCCGAGTGCGGTGGTGCATCATCGCTACTATGACCCCCGTACGTACAATGCGACGGCGAAGGTGCTGCTTGACCGCTACCACGCCACCACCACACACACAAATGACAGCGACAACAGCGACACGCTGATTGGGCAACAGCCGCCGCAGTCATCGTCGTCGGCAGCAGCAGGTGCAGCAGGAGGTGCAGATGGCGTCGCGCTGCTGCCGCGCATACTGCCCGTGACGACGACGGCGGCAGCGCGCGTCAGCCTACGACCTGGCGCAGCATCATCTCCACAACAACAACAGCAGTTGCTGCAGCAACGTGAGGACAGCAGTGCGTTTGAGCACATACTCATGACGGCGCAGCGTGGCCGCGTCGCCGGCGTGGAGGCGACACGTCCTGCACACGTCGACAATGACGACGAAGAAGAAGAAGACGAAGAGGACGACGGAGAGGACGAGGAAGAGGAGGAAGAGGAGGAAGAGAGCGAGAGCGTGTTTCCGCACTAGCTTGTCTGCCTGCATGCGCGCGCATCGGAATGCTGCGCTGCTGTGCATGTTGTCACTGCATACTGCGCAGCACTATGCTTGTACGATGCATGTCACACACACACACACACACTTGCATAGACAAGCATATTCCTATATACACACAAGGCGATGGAGCTGCGACCGTGTGCATGGGATCATGCAACACTGCCGTACAAGCCAGCCTCGCCGTGCTTTGTCGTGTATGCGGTGCCTGGTGAGGCGGCAATGCGTGCGTGCGTGCCGAATGCACGTGGTGAGTTTTACGACCTCGTCGCGGGCATGCCGTACGCGGAGTGTGTGTGCAGCACACCGACCTGTCTGCTCGAGCACGCGCCACCGTCACTGACGCGTGATGCGTGTACGTCTACACACTCGTAAACAAAGACGCAAAACACACACATACATACACACACGCATGTGCGTGTTCTTTTGTGTATGTGTGTACATCGCCTGCTTTGCGTTTTGCGTTACACATACACACACACACACACACACACATATGTAGTGTTGTCGCACGCGTGTTTGCTGTCTGTTTCGTGTGCAGTACACACACACACACATATACACACACGACGAGGACGCGATGAGCAAGATGAACGTCTATCAGCTGCCCATGGAGCAGCTGCAAGGACTGAAGGAGCAGCTCGACAGCGACATTCGCAGTCTCGGTGCGGCGTACGATGGCTTGCACAATGGCCGTGCTCGCTACCTCGACAGCTGCGAGGCGATTACGCAGTATGCGCACATGTGCGAGCGTGCGCGTGGTGGCGAGGCGACGAGCGGTGCTGCTGCTGCTGCAGCAGGAGAAAAAGCAGCAGCACCCGAGCTGTTTGTATGCATGACATCGTCCTTGTTTGTGCGTGGTGCAGTAGTGCCACGTGACACGGTGCTCATTGACGTGGGTACGGGTTATTTTCTGCAGCAGTCGACGGAGCGCGCCAAGGCATACTTCGCCTCACGCGCGGCACAGGTGAAGGAGAGCCTTGACGCGGTGGAGAAGACGGTGATGGTGAAGCAGCAGCAGCAGAACCAGGTCATGGACGCGATGCAACGCCGCTCGGCACTACAGCAGCAACAGCAGCAACAGCAGCAGCAGCAGCAGCAGGCGACGTCGTAGGGCAATAATGTGACGACAAGGATGTGTGTGTGTGTGTGTAAGCAGGTGTAACGGTAAGCAGAAGTGTGTGTATGTGTGTACATGTACAGTGAACGTAAGCGACGCCGCCGCATGATGATGCACACGCACATACAAAGAAGCAACACATACATGTGTGTGTGTATGTTTCTTACCTGTGTCATTGTCTTGTGTGAATGTGTGTGTGTGTATAGACAGCGCATAATAGCACAGCTTTTGTTTTGTTCGCGTACGCAGCTGCGACAGCGACAACAACAGCGTCGTTGTCAAGGTGCGCACACGTGTGCGCGTGGTGTGGTGTACAATGTACGGCGACACACGACCCATGCCGTCGCTCTTGTTGCAACAGCAACAGCAGCAGCAGCAGCCACTCACGCAGTCGAGTGTTGCCGTGACAGCAGCGTCAGCAGCAGCAGCAGCGCCGTCTGCACCAACGCCGCCAGCGGCGGCAGCGGCAGCAGCAGCGATGGCGACTGCATCTGCTGCACCACATGGTCTGCATCTGCCGCCACCACACATCTACTCGCTGCTCTACCACCGCGGTCTGCTGCCCGGCGTGACGACGACGTCGACGCTGCTGCCTGCCGCTGCGCACGGCGCGACAGTGACGTACAACAACTCACAGATGCACAGTGTGTCGTGTGTGCACGCCATGCCGCCGCCACCACCACATGTGCTGCATGTGTCATGCGACGTCGTTCGCGACGACTGCAACAACGACCATGATGACGGTAGCAGAGCACGTCACGAGTACAGTGCAAGCTGCGACAACAACAACAGCAGCAGCAGTGCTGTTGCGTGTCATGGTGTGCTGTTGCAGGCGCATGCGACTGACACTGTATTGTCGTCGACGTCGTGTCTACCACCACAGCAACAAGAGCAGCAACAGCAGCAGCAACAGATGTGCACGCGGCAACGCCACAGCAGTCGTCACACGGAGGCGTGGACGCCGTCGTGTGGGATGTACGCACACACACCATCGTCTATCTTGACATTGACGCCGTCGCCGTCGGCTGCCGCATGCGCCTCCGCAGTCGCATCTGCAGCACCACCACACGGTCTGGTCGCGACGTCAACGGCAACAACACGGACGATGATGCGATGGACGACGAGCAACAGCAACAGCAACAGCAACAGCACACACGCTGCCTTGACTGCTGCACACGGTGACGCGTCATCGCCAATGGTGTGTGCGTGGCCGTCACCGTCGTGCGCGTCGTCGTCGTCGTCGTCACCGCAGCCTCGCGCTCCGCCACCACCCTCACTGCCGTTGACGCCAGCAGCGATGCATGACATCCGCCTGCGCCTGCAGCAGCTGAGTGCGCACACGCTGGCAGATGCACTGCTGACGGTAGCGCTGCGCGACAGGGATGCGTGGGGTGTGCTCGAGCATGTCCTCGCGACAGCGGCCGCAGTCGCGACAACAACAACGACAACAACGACGCCGACACGCGGTAGCAACAACGACACGGCAGCGAACGCGGTCGCAACAGGCGCACACGACAAGAGCGCCGCAGACGTGTGGGTCGTGACACAAGGTGAAGGCAAACACGACGGCGAGGCGCGCGAGACGACGGCACACGAAGGCGATGACGGCGACGACGACGACGATGGCGCACGTCACGATCTTCGCGCAGCGTTCGACAGTGCATTGCGCTGCTGCAGCAGTAGCAGCAGCAACAACAACACAACAACGAGAAGGGTAGCAGCGACGCCGACGACACAAGGTGCGGCGCAACAGATGACCGACGCCGACGTACACGTTCACGAGAACAACGAGGGTGGTACGCACAGCATGCTAGCATGTGTGACAGCACGTTGCACGAGCAGCAGCAACAACCACACGGTGCCACTACTGCTGCAGCCATCGTACACATCGTGCGCTGCTGACGCTGACGGTGCTGCGGCTGCCGTTGACGCGAGTGACTGCACCGCTGCCTTGTGGCCGACGTTGCACAAGGCGCAGCAAACGCAGCCACCACACTACGCGAGCACACGCAAGAGCACTGCGCAGTGTGTGACGGTGTGCGCTACACCGACGCGATTGCGCACTGTGCTGCCATGGTCGACAACAACAACAACGATGACAAAGGCAGGAGCAGCAGCAGCGGCTACGACTACCGTCATGACGGTGACAGCAGCCACACGCGCATTCGACACGGCACAGCATCCGTGTCTGTACTGGTATGGCAGCTGTCGTCACGCGTCGTGCTGCGTATTCGTTCGCGAGCCGCGCAACTTATGCCTCAGTTGGGTGCGCGGTGGCTGTGCGGCCGGTGACGGCTGCACCGGTGTGCATCGGCTGCCACCGTCGTGCTCGACGCCGGTGCGGCGCATCTATGCACTGAACCACACGCATACACAACAACACGAGCACGAACAGCAACAACAACAACAACAGCGAGAGCAGACGCCGCTCGGTCAGCATGCTGCGCGGCATGACAACACGCTGCTGCGAGACTTGGTGCACACACCACAACGTGCAGTGCGAGGCGACAATGTGACGACAACATCACCACCAACCACCGCGTCGTCATCGTCGTCGTGTGTGTGTGGTGCGCACGCATGCCGCGCACACGACGACGATGTGGTGGCGCATGCGCGACGACAAGGCGACTGGCCTGCGCACGCGTCTGGTGCTGCACAACGACACTTGCACAACAGCAGTGACAACAACAACAACGATGCGGAGGACGACACGGACGTGTGTGTGTGCCGCTGCTTATACGATAGCTTTGTACGCGCCGCCAGCGACGACGACGACGAGGACGACACGGTGCACGCATTGCGCGCCGCGTCACTCGCACCGCTGCCGTTGCCGTCACGCATGACCGATGCGACGACGATGTCAACGTCGAGCGATGCTGCTGCTGTCATTGCTGTTGCGCAGCATGCTACGACAAGGACACGGTCAGCGCACACGCCCGACTCGCACGCACGCACGCGTGCGCACACACCGCTGCTGTAGTGTCTGTGTGCTGTACTCAAACGCACAAACAAACAACATAGATTAGCACGACATAGATGTGACGCTAGAGCTGTAGGATTGGCGCGTACGACGATGACGATGACAATGATGATGAGGCGTTGTGCACACGAGCGCACATACACACACACGTATACACACATACAAGCACATACATGCATGCATGCATGCATACACGCACAAGACAATGTGCACACATACACATGTTGTTGCGGCAGTGGCAGTGTTGTTATTGTGTCTTATCGTTTATGTCGTCTGACATGTTGCTTGTGATGTACACACGCATACATGTGCGTGTGTTTGTCCTGCACAAGCACGTGTGCATAACTTGTTGTTACTTGCTGCACAAACAGTATACGTTCTTACATACACACATACACACACACACACACAGTCACACAGTCACACACACACACACACACACACACACACACACACACACACGAGACGATGTTACGCTGCGCTGTGCTGCGCCGCGCCGCTGCCGCTGCGCCTGTGACGCGGACGAGGGCGACGTCTGCTGCGTTTGTCGCGCTGTCTGACTGTGCTGACAACAACAATGGTCGCCGTTGTACAGCACAGCGGCGGTCGACCACGTTACTACAGCTGCAGCAGCAGCAGCAACTGTCATGTGCTGTGTTGCATGTTCAGCGGCGATGGTGCAGTAGCAGCAGCAACAGCAGCAGCAGCGCCCCGCCAGACATGTCACCCGACGACGCGATCAAGACAAGCGAGCAGCGCGGCGACACGACCGTGTCGTTTGACCGCGTGTGGGCGCTGTGGAACGAGGGCAATCTCTTCTCCCTCTCCGTCGCGCAGATGCAGCAGTTCCTGCGTGGCGCAGGCGTGTCGCTCGATGGCGTGGCGCCAAAGAAGGCGAGCCTGGTGCGACTGCTCGAGGAGCACCTGCACGCCCGTGACGCGAGTGGCGGTGTCGTCAGCGGGGGTGGCAGCGGCGCCGCGGGCGCGGCAGGCGACGCGGCAGCAAACAACACGAACGCCTCGGCGGCGGCGGCGACGACTGCTGCTGCTGCTGCTGCGGCTGCGTCGTCCGTCGCCGCCGGCACCGCGTCACGCCCTGTGCCGTATGGTCGCTGGGCCGCCGGTGGTGCTCGTGGGGTGCAGCCCGAGACGCTGCTTGACCTGGCCCAGTCCGGCTTCTACGAGGGCGCCGCGCACATGGCGCCCAAGGCCTTTCAGCTGCTCATACGCGGCAGCGCAGCCGAGATGGTCATCTCACGCGTCAACACCACCGCCTTCCCGGGCTTTCCGGCCAACACGGAGTGCTACACCCTCGTCGCGTCAGACGCCGAGGTCGCCCTGCGCGCGCGCTTTAGCAAGGTGCTGCAGTGGTGCGCGCTGAACATGAGCAGTCTGCACATGGACGGCGAGCTGCACGTCACCTTCGGCACGCTGCTGCTGCACCCACGCGCCGCACGGGGGCCGATGCCGGCGGCGGCGACGGCGGCGGGTGTCGTGACGGCCTCGGCGCCCGCGATTGGGGCGGCGGTGCACGAGGTGGTGTCGACGTACACGCTGCAGCAGCGTCTGCAGCTGCATCGGCCGTACACGTTTGTGGCGGCCCTGCCCGAGGCGGCGCGTGCGGCGGCGCTGACGTTCTTGTCACAAGAGGGCTTCGTATGTGTGTCGCCGCCGTCGTCCTCGTCGTCGTCGCAGCAGCAGCAGCAGACGTCATCGTCGTCTCGCGCGCAGCTGACGTACGAGGGTGTCATACAACGTGCAAAAGAGCGGCTCTTTGTCGAGCTCGACGAGCACGCCAAGCTGCGCACACTGCATCGTGAGTGGGTTGATGTGCAGACGGTGTACCACACCGACGGCAATGGCCCCGACGTGCGCCTGCTGCTGCGCTCACGACCACCGGTACGACAGCACGATGTGCAGCTGTACGCGAGCATGCCGATTGTGCAGCTCACCGACGACGACGTCGTTGACGTGCTGCCAGCCGAGCACGGGCAGCTGCTGTATCTGTCCGAGAATGAGACGACGCGCTACGAGTGCGTCAGCGCACGCGGCACCGTCATTGTCCTGACCGAAGTGCGCCGGCAGCCCCTCATTGTCCTGCACGACGACGAGGAGGATGCGCGGCTCGAGTATGCGCTGCAGGTGCAGCTGCCTGCGGGGGCGACGGCGGGGCAGACGGGCGATGCGCGCGGCATTGGCCTCGAGGTGCTCGAGCTGGCGCGACGCTTTGCGCAGGCGGTGGCGCAGCCATATTTTGCCGAGTATGGCTGCGGTGTGCAACGCGACAACAGCAGCAGCAGCGGCAGTAGCAGCAGCAGCACGGCAGCGACGGCAGCGGCTACCACGAGCAACAGTAGCAGTGGCGCTAGTCAGGTGCAGCAGGAGGCGTAACGAAGAAGACGAGGGGGCAGCACATACACACATACTTACGAGGAACAGTGACGTCTGTGTATGTGTGTGTGTGTGTCTGACACATTGACGTGAGGTAACGACAAACCTGTATGCGTACAGTCGACGAGAGGACTGACGAGCGGCGATGCACACGTACATATGTGTGTATGTATGTGTATGTGTGTGTGCGAGCTCTGTGTACATGTATGTGTACGCGAGTGCATCTTGTCATGGTCGCGTATGTGCACATGTACGTACAAGACTGTTACACTGTTGTTTGCTTGCGCGACAGACTGCGTTACACAAACAGACATACATACACACACGTACACGAACGAGATGGCGTCTTCGGGCGACGATGACGACGGCGGTGCTGTCGTCGTGAGCGTGCACGAGGATGACGAGGTGCACGTGCTCGACGCGCACACGCTGTGCTTTTGCGTGTACACGCCATCGTCGTCACCATCACCGTCGCCATCGCAGCTGTGTGTGCTGCAAACGTCGCAGCCGCTGCAACAGGCACTGGCAAGCGCAGCCGCTGCCGCCACGTCGTCACCGACGCTATGCACTGCAACAACAACAACAGGGGCACAAGATGACGTGTGTGCAATGTGCGGTGCAGCGAGTGCGTCGACGCAGACGCACAGCAGCAGCAGCAATCACATGAGCAATGGCCATGTCACCCCTCCCTCGCCCACAACATTGTCTGATGTGTGTGCGGTGACTACTGGCGGTGTCGCCGCTGCACGCACCATACGCGCCTACACACGGACGAGCATGACGACAACAACGAGTGCCACCACTGCTGCTGCTGCTGTTGTGCGGTGTTGTGTAGTCGAGCTTTGTGTTGCCTTTGTGTGCGGCTGTTGTGCCATTGTCACACTCACCATTGCGCGCAACAATAACAACAACAACAACAATGACGTTGGCGACGACGACGACAACACGAGCAACCGTGTTGTACTCGACACCACGTCACGACTGCCTTGTACTGTCATCGCCACACTGCATCATGTGCAGTGGCTGGCGCTGCGACAGCAAACACGACACGACGCCGAGTGCAGCAACGTCAGTCGTCGTGATGCGGAAGCAGCAACAGCAGAGCGCACAGAGGCACCGGCGCCTGTCGCACCACTGACACCGCTGACGGTGCACGTGACGACAACAACGACGCCGTCGAGTGTGTGCGGCGCGTCGCGGCACACACGACACCGTCACACGACCAGAGCAACCGCGGCGACTGCTGTGACGGTGACGAGCACGCGGTGTACTGCGCAGCTGCGCGTGTTGTTTGCGCGCGAGGCGACTGTCGTGTACTATGCCGAGCTCATCTCATCGCACACGCACGCGTCACAGCAACAACAACATCACAGCCACCAACATGACGACCACAATGGCAGTTGTTATTCTTCTTCTCCGTCTTGCTGCTGCTGCTGCGTACACATGGACGATGACGCGCCCGTGTGGCGGCTGCGCGGTGTCGGTCGGCTGCGTGTCGCCCTACACACTTCTGCAACGCACACGACGTCAGGCTGTTGTGCAGCGCTGCGACAGCTGCGATGGCTGCGGCAGACGCGCGACTATGCTGCACAGCACCCGTTGCTGGCGGCACTGTATGCGCACTGCGCCGTGGTAGGCGATGTCGCGGCAACAGACCATGCCGCCGTGCTCATGCTCTGTGAGCAGCAACAGCAGCAGCAACAGCAACAGCACGATCTGTGCATACGTGCACAGGGCAAGAACGCAGCGGCCAGCATGAGCGACGAGGTCGACGGCAACAGCAGCGGCGACGACGACGGCGGTCGTGTGCGTCGTGTGATGGGTGAGCTGACCGATGGGCCGTGGGCCGTGCACAATGTGACGCTGGCGCACCCGTCCTTTCTCTTCAACACAACACTGCACACACCGACGTGCACAAGAGCCACCGCCGTGCCGTTGCTCGGTGTGTTTCTGCGACCACCTGCACACATGTACGCCGCCAGTGCGCTGCTACGACAACAACAACAACCACAAGATCAACACGAGGTGCAGGCGAGCACGAGCAACGCAGCAACGCTGTCGTCGTGTTGCTTTGTGCTGTACAGCGAGGCAGGTGAAGTGTGCAGGTGTGCGCTGCCGTCGTCGTTGTACGTGTCGTGCGCGCGTGCGGTGCACGTGACGGCCGCCCCCACACGCACGCGCAGCAGCAGCAACAGCAGCGCTGATGACTGTATAGCAGCCGTGTGGGCCGTGCTCGAGTCGACGAGTGCGTCACAGCACCACCACAGCAACAACCTTGACGACAACAACAGCAACAACAACAGCGACGATGCAGCAGCAGCGCGCACGAGCAGTCATGACGTGGTGACGACGGCGGTGTTGCTCGAGGTGATGACGCGCACGTCGTCGTTGCCGTCGTCGACGGCGTGTGGTGCACTGTCGCTCACACTGCGCTGTACGCCCTTTGCGCTGTCACCATCGTCACCGCAGCCACAGCCGCGCCTGCGCGTACGCTGCCTCGCCGACTGCCTGCTCGCGAACGTGGCGCCGTCGTCCTCGTCGTCGGCGCCGTGGCGCTGTGGTGTGCCGTTGCTCTTGCTGCGAGGTGTGGCTGTGGCAGCCGACACACATGCACTGCACACGTGCGTTGTTGCTGCGACAACAACAACAGCGACAATGACAGTGCAGTGCGACAAGGACAACGACGTTGGTGTTGCGCAACACGAAGGGGTTGTCAATGCACACATCGACGTCGTGTCGTGCGTGCCCTTGTGTGCCTCGGCGTCATGGTTGCTGCGCAGCAGTAGTGGCAGTCGCTCATTGGCGTGCAGCACGACGACAGCAGCACCACAGCTGCTTGTCGCGGCACCGTGGTGTAGCGGTGACGATGAGCTGCTCGCCTGGGCTGCGTACACGACGCCCGCACACACACAACAACAACGACGCCACGACCACAAGAACAACACGGCAGCTCGCGACAACGATGAGGTGAACAGTGACGGCGGTGCGATGTGTGTTGCTGCGCTTCTGCGCAGCGGGCGCGTGTGCGTGTGGCGGCATCGTGACGTGCAGCCGCCGCCGTCATTGCTGCCGCAACAGGGCAACACTGCACACGAAGAAGGACGACGACGCACAACAACAACAACCAACACCGCTGCCGTTGTCTATGAGCAATGCGAGCTGCAATGGCCAGGTACGCAGCGTCGCAGCAGCAGCAGCGCAAGCGATGCAGACGACAAGCACGACGCGGGTGTGTGGCGCGACCTGCTGTGCGCCGCCGTCGAGCAGCTGTTGTGTGCCGCCGCGGACGAGGTGCACATGTGCGTTGTTTGCGCTGCCACGACGACAATGGACACTGCTTGTGCTGCTGTCGCGCCGTTGCCGACATCATCGTCGCTGTTGTTGTTGTTTGCGGTGCGTGATATGGCGTTGCTCGTGTGTGCCACGACAGGTGTAGTACAGTATGTCACACATACCGCCTCGCTGCCGCTGTGTGTGCTGCAGCTGACACACGTTGCGCAGTGCACGGCGATGCATGATGTGTACATGCTCACGGGTGTGCAACACGAACAACAACAACAACACGCGGACGAACATGAGCAGCAAGAGACGGCGCAGTCGTGCGGGTATGCATGCTTGCTCGTTGTCAGTCGTCACACGTGGCAGCCGCCGGCAGCGTGGCGGTCGTTGTGTGCAGCTGCGGACTACACAGAGGCGACGGGGCAGTCGACACTGCCGTCGCCGCCGCCACCGCTACCGCCGCCGCAGCACAGCTGTGCGTCAGTGCGCGTGACCGACGCCGTCGCTCTGCGCTGCTGCGGCGCGTCTGCCGTGCTGCACACGAAGGCAACAACGACAGCAACAACAACGACAGACACGGCAGCGACGACGACACGAGTGACGACAGCACCGCCACTGCTGCCGTATGTACACGTCATCGGCAAGCGCGCAGACGCGTCAACGACGACGTCCGCGTCGCTGCTGCTCTTGTCGACGTCGAGGCAGTTGTGGGTGCTGCAGTGCCGTATGCAGCGCGAGCGACCGTCGACAAGCGCAGCAGCGACTACACGGCGAAAAGACGACAATGACGACAGCGACGATGACATGGTGACGGCCACACTGCAGTTGCCGTGTGCAACGACGGTGGCGTGCACAGCGCTGCCTCGGCGTGACTGCGTACTCGACGACGACGACGACGACGCACACACCAGCTCGCGACGCACACCGCTGCCGCTGCTACACGTACACACACTACAGCCCCTCTTGTCTGCCACACAGCGGCACGACGCGACACACGCGGTCGGCGGTGACGGCTCGTTTGTGTACCTGGCGACGCTGTCGCCGCATGTGGTGCTCGCTACAGTGTACACACACGGCACGTGCACACGCAACAGCAGCAGCAGCAGCAGTGATGATGACAGCGACAGCGACGGTGACGGCGACGACGTGTGTGGCGGCAACTACGTGACGGTGCTGGTGCACGTGACGCACAAGGACAGTGACAACACACGCAGTGAGGACGGCAGCGGCGGCAACGTCAAAAACGACGATGTGTGTGCAGCACGTGTGCTCGCCCACGTATTTGCGCTGCCGGCGACGACGACGCACACATGCGGCGTTGTTGCCGTCACACACATCGCAGCAGCACGCCGCAGCACACACAACCACGAGTACGGCAACAATACCGACGGCAGGAACCGCAGCAGCAACGACGACGACACAAACACGACGGGTGCAGGCATGGTGTCGTTTGCGTGTCGCACAGCATGTGGTGCGCAGGCGCAGTTGCGAGTGCAGGAGCGGCTGCTGTACAGCTGTGCTTGTCCGCTGTGCGACAGCCGTGGCCACGCGCACTGCGCATCGTCGTCGCGAGTCGTGCTGCATGACAGTGCCGAGGCGCAGATGCTGTTGTCGGTGCACATCGAGTAGCTATGCCTATGTACACTACACACACACACGCACACACGCACACACAGGCACACAGCGCTGTGTATACGTATGTATTAGTGTGTATATATGTTTATGTGTGTAACCACCTGCTCCGTTATCACTGCTGCCCTGCGTGTATGTGACGTATTGTTTTGCGTAGTCATTCACTGTAGGCACACACACACACACACACACACACACACACATACACACGTATATAAATAAACAGGTACGCACGTGTACACACAGGCACACACACACACACACACGGGTGTACGCAGAGTGCGGTGACGACGAGTGCGCAAAAAAAAAAAGCACCGAAGTGTGCGCACGAGCGAAGGTGCGGTTGTGTCTGTGTTTGTGTGTATACACACTGGTGCATATACAACGCATAGGTGTATACACACACACGTACACACACACGCGTGTGTGCACAGCATCAGCAGCGCCAGCAGCAGTGACAACAACAGCAGCAATCATGCCTATGTGCAACTCGACCTTTCCGAGCGAGCCGCAAGCAGTTGCGACGATCACAGATGTACATAGGAAAACAACAGACAACGTGGACGACGACGACGATGGCGATGACAACAACAACAACAATGTAACGACGGCGTCTGCGTTGTGTAATGTAATGTCACCACAGCCGGCCACATCGCCCTCACCGCCGTCGTCGCCGCATCAGCGTGGGCGTCACCTGCGGCTACTGCAGGAGCAGCAAGCGCAAGAGCAACAACAACAGCACCAGCTGCCGGAGCAGATGCATGACGTGACGACAGGCGTTGCAGCCGCTACAGCAGCAGTGATGATGATGGCGACAATGTCATTGTCATCGTTGTCCATTGGCGAAGAGCGTCCGTCACCTCATCGCCACAAACATCACAAACATCGTCATGACAAGCATCACACAGAGCATCATCACCACCACCATCACCACCACCACCACCACCGCTCACGCTCATCGTCGTCGACGTCGGCGTCAACGAGCACTGCATCCATGTCGACGAGTGTACAACAACAGCACGAGCAGCAGCAACAACAACAGCAACAAGAGCAACAAGAGCAGCAGCAGCAGCAACAACAGCAGCAGCAATGCGATGAGGTGTCACAAACAGATCAGCGACAGCGACGTCGACGTCGACACTACGCACGACACCTACATACGCGATTGTCACACGATGACGACAATGACGGCGGCGACAACAACACAACATCAACAGCAACAACGGCAACCGCAGCAGCAACAGCAGCAACAACAGCAGCAACAACAACCGCAACAACGGCAACAACAACAACAACAACAACAACGCCCGTTGTCGACATCGAGGCGCTGTCGCTGTCACTGAGCAGCACGAGCAACTCGCGCACGTTTGTGTTGCCCGCCACGCCGATGCTGCAGTCGCCGGACTGGTCCGACGAGGACACCATGGACGCACAAAGCTTCAACCGCGTGTTCCGTCAGCGCCGGCACGCCAGTCTGCGGCGACGATTGCGTGAGGCGGAGCGAGCAAAGCACACACGCACACGCGCAAACAACAACAGCAACAGCAGCAATGGTGGTGGTGGTGGTGGCAAGAGCAAGGACGTCGTGAACGCGGCACACGATGGGGCCGGTGGTGCACGACGAGGAGGCAAGAGCGCAGACAACAACAACAAGAGCAAGAGCAAGAGGCGCACGGATGGCGAGTGCGCAGATGTTGTTGTTGTTGCGGTGCGAAGCGGCGGTGATGATGTTAACGGTGGTGGTTGTGGTTGTGTGACGACACAAGAGACACAGCAACAGCCACAGCAACAGCGTGGTGACGGCAACGAATGTGGTGGTGCACACGCGGTAGGCGGCGATGTGACCCGTCGTGCAGGTGTGACAGCGCCAATGACGCCGACGACAACAACAGCAGCAACAGCGGCAATTGCAGCTGCTGTGAGCCGTGTGTCTGTGGTGCATGGCGTGCACAAGAGCGAGCGAGGTGCACACGTCGTCACGGAGGAGGTGCATGCCACTGTTACCGCCACCACCGCAGCAGCAGCAGCAACAACAACAAGAACAGCACATACACACAACAAGGACACCACAAACGACAGGCAAGCATATTGCAACAGGAACTGCCGTAACAGTAACCGTAACGATGACAAGGACGACCTGGCCGTGTCGCAGCAATGGCAGGTCGATGTGGCCGTCACCAACGCGCCCGCCTCGCCGCCGCTGCTGCCGTCGCTGACTGCGACAACGACAACGACGACGACGTCGACGGCGTCACCGCAGCCGTCGCGGCTCTTCGCCTCGGCGACGTTGTCGTCGGCGTCGTCGCTGTACGAGTATGCGTCCATGGCCGCACGCCGTCCTCACGACGACAATGTGAGCAGCAACAACAACAACAACGGCAACGGCAACAAGAGCAATGAGGATGTGTATGCGGCGATGTATTATGACGACGTCAGCAGCAGCAACGACGACGACGTCATCGACGGCGCAGTCGGTGCGATGACGCAGAAGAGCGGTCTCGGCACGACCGCCGCTGCCGCGACAGGCACGACGGCGTCGTCTGCCGCCACCGCACCGATAACAGACACGACGGCGGTGACGGCGACGACGCCCGCTGCACCGCGAGGCACCGACTGGTGGTGCACTCCCCACGTCGTGTGTGCCGCGCTTGTGTCGTTGTCACCACCGCGACAGCACAACGCGGGCACCACAGCAGCAGCAGCAGCAGCGGCAGCGGCAACACACGAAGCTGCACACAACACTACAGCCGTCGTGCAACATCACACCCTGCACGCACAACAACAGCAGCAACACGCCAGTGGGCACCATGCGCACACAAGCGACGACGACGAGGAGGACAGTGATGTGTGGTGGGCGGTGGTGCGTCGTCATCCCGACGTGCCCCACGTCACGACCACAGCCACTGCCAATGCGGCAACGGCAGCAACAACAGCAGCAGCAGCGGCCACTGCGGCGACAACTGCTGCGATGTACACGGCACCGCTGCGCGCCGTCGCGGACGCCGACAGCATTGACGCCCCCGCCTCTGCGCCACCGACAACGCACACATGTTTTGTGACGGCAGCAGCCGCAGCTGACACAACGACAACGTCGACAACGGCGACGGCGCCGACGACGGCGACAACAGCGGCGGCGGTAAGCGCGCTGCAGCGTTGGCGGCAGCGCGGTGACAGTCCGCCCGCACACACACAGCGACGTGGCTCTGTCGCTGGTGAGGCGGTGCACACGCACGTCACACACGGCTGCAACGCGGCAGCCCGTGACAGCCACACTGCCGATCACGTGCACGCGGCGTGTGTGCCGTCGGGCAATGTGTCGACGCCGTCCGCGACGGCGCTGCGTGCACGCAGGTCAACTGCACACCCACAGCCACCATCGCCTGCCACACGAGCGATAGTAGCTGCTGCAGCTACTGCAGCTGCAGCACCTGTTCCTGCTGTTGTCGCTTCATCGCAGCCGCCCGCATCGCATGCACTGCCACCTATGCTGCAACAGGCACAACAGCGTCGTGTGACGTACCCGCAGCCGCGCAGCAACACAACCACGCCATTGACAGCCATGACAATGACGACAGCGACGCCAAGCAGCGCCCCTCGCACGACGACTGTCGCCCTTGCCGACAACAACAACAACAACAATAACAACAACAACAACAACAGCAGCAGCAGCAGCAGCAGCAGTCGTCACAACATGTCATCCACACAGCATCGCAGCAGCATGCGCAGAGCACTGCCGCTTCGCATACTCGCCAGCAAGGCGCGTGCTGCACTCGCTGCGTGGGCGGGTGCGGGACGGCAGGGCAGTCAGGACAGCAGCAACAGCAACTGCAGCCGCAGTGGCAGTGGTCATGTGTATATGGGCTATGGTGACGGTGACATGTGTGGTAGCGGCAGCAGCCGCAGCACCAGCAGCCGTCGTCGCAGCAGCAGCGGCAGTCGTCGTCGCAGCGGCAGCAGTGGCAGCCGTCGTCGCAGCGGCAGTGGCGGCAGCCGCAGTGGCAGCAAGAGTGTGTTGCACCACTGCGATGGCGAGGAGCAGCATGCACAGCGGCCAAGCACACGCACAGTCGATGCCGTGACTGCACACACAACTCGCTCTCTGCAGCAGCAGCAACAACAACCGCAGCAACAACAACAGCAGCACGACAGGTCGGCGCTGTTTGCACACGCACATGATGGCAGCGCGTGTGCATACACACGCGGTGACAAGGACACGACCACATCATCACCCTCGGCGTCACGCAACGCGGGTGCGGTGGTGGCATCTACGTGTGCTGTGTGCGGCGCATCTGCGTGCGGCTGCCACCCTCCTGCGCGCAACAACAGCAACAGTTACAGCAACAACAACAGCAACAGGACGTCGTTCATTGTGTTCGCCTCGTCGGTGAACCAAGACACGGACGGCAATGCAGCGTGGGCGGCAAACACGGTCAACGACAGCGCACGCCGGCCACAGGGTGTGGGCGACTACACGCGCCACGCACACGCACTCAACGTACGCAGTCGCGTAGACGAGATGAACACGGCGTTGCGCAGTACACAGATACGGCCACACGGGCGCGGCGCAACGACGGCGCTGCGTCTGCCGCACATTGTGTGTGACGTGCAAGCGGCCATGTCGCACGGCAACACCCATCACCTGCCACTGCTGCCACTGACACATACCGTCTGCAGCAGCAACAGCAAGAGCAACAGCAGCAACTGCAGCAACAGCAACAGCAACTGCCACGCGGAGACGAACAAGGCGCAGCAGAGCAGCAACAGCAGCAGCGGCGGCGGCAGCCAGGTACACGACGACGGTGGCAGTGACAGCCTCGGCAACGACAGCTATGGTAGCATGCGCAACTTGTGGCGCCACGGCGGCGAGTACGTGTCACCGTCACCGCAGCTGTGCTCTGTGGTCGAGCCGCAGAAGCGGCAGGCACACGCGGGCGCGGACACGACGGTCGCGTCGCACTGCGTACGCGTGCTGCACACGACGAGGCCAACGGCGATGCACAACCACAACGCCGTGTGCGACACGCCATTGTCTACGACTGGTGCTGCTGCTGCGACACCGATCATCGCGACAACGACGATGACGACGTCGTCGCCGACCACGACGACGACGCGCACAACACGACATGCTTCGACGGCGACAACGATGCCGACGCGCGTCTGCGGCGATGACGACAATGTCGCTGACGCGACGACGCGCAACAGCCACGACGCACACCACCACGACGACGACGCTGACGGCGACGACAGCAACATTGACAAGGACGAGGCAGAGGAGTATGCCTGGGCGATGCGGCTGTCACAGCGCACCTCGACGCTGTCGCTGTTGCACACGTTTCGCTACCAGGACACAAGTCGACGCGCACATTGACGCCGTCGGCTTGTGCATGCAAACACACATACACGCAAACACACATACACGCAAACAACAACGATGACAACAACGTTACCCCGCCCTCTTTTCTGTCATACACACACACACACACCCCGTCTGCCCCTCTCTCTCTCATATCTGTGTCCTCTTCCACACTCTGTCACTCTGGCCCACATGCGCTATTTTCTTCTCTCCTCATACTCCTTTTTGCCCGTGTTGTCGTCATGCTTCTTCCACACACACACATGCACACACACATGCACACACACACACACTCATGCACTTACCCCGCACAGCCACCAACATCTCTCGTACTTTAACTAAGCTCTGTAGACACACACACTCACACACACACGCGCATGCGTCAGTCCTCACTACTCACTCCCCCGCCACTACTACCCTCCCGAATCTTGCATACCCTGCCAAGCAAGAGTACAAAAGTGTATATACGTGTGTATGCGTGTAACTTTGCATACACGTCAGCGTATATGTGCATATGTATGTATACGTATTTGTATGTATTTACCTCCTTCACCGGTCGTCCTGCATGCATGCATGCACGTGTGTTTGTGTGTGTGATTATGATGATGACGATGATGGTGGTCACGTTGCACATTTGCGCTTTGCCTCGACATGTACTTGGCGTGCACAAGTACACACGCACGCACACACGCGCGCATGCGTTTCTTGTTAGTTTGCATGTGCAGTCGGTGCAGCGTAGGCTGCGCGCGATGACCTTGTTACATATGCATGCGCAACCATGCACATGTTACGTGGCGCATGCGACCAGATGATGACATTTGTTTGCTTACATTTGTGCGTGTGCGTGTATGTATGTGCAACAAGGCGTAATCTTGTGTGTGTGTGTATGCATGCATGTGTGTGTGTGTGTGTGCCTGTGCGCCTTTGTTCGCCTTGCCAACCTGTACCCGCTGTACAATGTGCTTATCGGCGCCGTGCGTATTTGTATACGTACACATGTGCACGTGCATATATTTGTGCTCTGGTCGTGACCTAGTATGACATTAACCCCCGCACACACATACACATGCACACACACA
Source organism: Trypanosomatidae sp. Fi-14 (assembly GCA_023091115.2). NCBI lineage: Eukaryota > Euglenozoa > Kinetoplastea > Trypanosomatida > Trypanosomatidae > Trypanosomatidae sp. Fi-14. The sequence goes on along the minus strand of JAKVQF020000885.1, from coordinate 31,293 downwards.
CACACACACACACACACACACACACACACACACATGTGCAAACATGCTTCATTGCTGTTTTTGTTACGCCACATGTACATAACCGCGCGGCATCCTTGCATGCGCGTGTGTACCTGTGTGTATGCATGTACTAGCCCGCCTCTTACTTTCTGTACTCGCGTGTGCTTGTGTGTGTGTGTGTGTGTGTGTAGGTTCGCATGTGTCGCGTGTCTTTGTTGACTGACGTGATGCTCCTTTTGTTGATGACGATAAGTAAGTATGCATGCGTGTATGTTTGTGTGTAAAGACATACACACATGCATACACACACACACGACTACCTACCTACTCACCTTTATCTGCCTGCGTCTCTGTGCGTATGTGTGCGTGCGTGTGTGTGTGTGTGTGTGCGCTGCGTTTTGCTGCTCGTGCTCTTTGTCCTCGTCGGTCGCTTTGTCTCTCACACACACACATACATACACAGAAACACTGATCGCATGTTGCACCTGACGTTACCGTCATCTGCCTTATTTTTCTGTGCTTCTCATGATCCTTGTCCTGTTCCACCGAGCCGCTACACACATACACACACACATACACACATACACATTGGGTTGTCTTGCTTACACATGCACACACTACACATGCATATGCAAATGTACACGCAGCAGACGAGTGAGTAGGTGAGTGAGGGCTAGTTTCGCAGTATGGCGTGCACGCAGATGGTGCGTGCTTGTGCGTGTGTAAACATATATATATGTAGTCGTCAAGGATGTGTCGAGTGCATTCGCGCGTGTCTGTGCATACGTATTGCGCCCTGTGCACGAGTTGCAGTTGTTGTCGTTTGGTTGGGTGTATGTATGTGTGTGCGTGTGACTTGCACTTGTTGTTTTTGCATCGTGTACGTTTGTTTCCTGTCACGTCCTCGCTCCTCTCTCTCCTTCTTGTCCATCACAATGCAGTTGTCGTGTGTATGTGTGTGAGTGTTTGTGTCTGTGTGTGTGTGCAGAATGCCACCGCGCATTTGTACGTATGTGTATGCTATCTTCTCTACCTTGTTACGCGTCTATACACAGCAGCATCGTCGCACAATGCGCGCTATACATCGCGTGCATCTTTACATGTGTGAGTGTGTGTGCGTCTGTTTGCGTTTGTGTGTTGTCGCGCGTTTGTGCTCTGTCACTCACCTTGTTTCTCTCTCGTTCACGTGCTCGTGTGTGTGCTGTGTTGTATGTATGTGCATGCATACGCATTTGTGTATGTGCGTGTGTGTATGTGTGTATGCGTGCCTGTACGTGAGTATGTGTCGATTGCACAAGGCGATTGCGATGTATACACTGCAACGCATTGCTGCACACTTGCCGCACGCACACACGCACATGCACACACACACAAATGACGCATGATGTGTCGGCGATGCACACAGCTGACACGCGTTGCACATGCAATACGTATGTTGCGCGTGTGTGCGTATGTGTTTATGTTGTATTGCACACACACGCACACACACACACACACACACGCACACACACACACACACACACATGCAAACAAACATGTGTGGTCGCACTTTAGCGTGTCACGTGTCAGCGCTGGCATTGTGTCGTGGCTGCTGTTTTGTGTTGTGTGATGTGCATGTCGTGTGCACTCTATACAAATGTCACAAGCAGACACACACGAGCACACATACACGCACGAGCACATACATGCACACACGCAGACATGTTGAGCAAGAGTAAGCGAGCAACAGTGAGACATGGCAGCGACGCGCATGCGTGCTTGTGTGTTCAGGTTTTGTGTGTTGTCGTCGTCTACTTGACATACATGGTCACTTTCGTATATATATATATACATATACATCTATATATGTATATATACATATATATGTATATGTGTGTGTGTCTGTGTGCATGTGCAACCCTTTTGTTTCGCGTTTGCGCGCAATGTACCGACCGCCTTTGTCGCTCCTCTTCTATAATCACCGCGACAATGTTGCACATCAGTAAGCACACAGAAAGACACACAACAGATTGACGTAACAGACTCACGCGCTCTCTTTGCCCTCACACACTCACACACGCACACACAGGTATGCAATGATGTGCTATATGTATGTATATGTATGTATATGTATGTATATGTATGTGTATGTGTATGCGTGTGCACTGTCACCATGTACACATAGGCTACGTCACCTATACGATTGCATACTTGTGATTCTATACACAGTCACGCATACATACTTGCACGTGTGTACACACACACGCACATACACATAGCGAAAGACAAGTATACACACTTCACATATGCTCGTGTGTGACACAAACAGTACGCATAAATACACGTCATGCAGACATCAGCAATGTGCGTCTCTCTCTGTGTGTGTATGTGTGCATGATGGTCGTGTGCGGTTGTACTGTGTTGCTTGCTCGTTCTTTATATCGGTGTGTAGTATTGCAATCGTGTGTTGTGTGTGTGTGTGTAATAGTGTACGCAAGTGAGAGTGCACGAGCATGGCTGTGTCGGCGCGACAGGCGGCAGACGCTGCGGCGTATGCGGCGAACGCGGCGGCGACAGCTGGGCGTCGCGGCAACACACTGAGCGAGCAGGAGATGCAAGAGATTGACTCGCTGTCGAATGACCAGATGCGTCGTCGTGCGCGCATGTTGCAGCAGGAGACGCAGCAGCTGCGCAACGCGGAGCGGCGTGCGGCGCAAGAGGCGCAGTCGCTGCGCGCCGAGGTCGCCGAAGGACAGAAGCGTGTGAAGGACAGCAAGCGGCTGCCCTACCTCGTCGCGAGCATCGCCGAGGTCCTCGACTTGAGCGACCAGGACGAGGAGCAGGAGGAGCTCGAGGTGGGCCGCCGGCGCACGGGGCGGCAGCAGAAGAGCGCCGTCATCAAGACGTCGAGCCGGCAGACAATCTTCTTGCCCGTCATTGGCCTCGTCGACCCCAACACGCTCGCGCCGAAGGACCTTGTCGGGGTCAACAAGGACACCTTTCTCGTGTACGAGCCGCTGCCGCGCGAGTACGACAGCCGCGTCAAGGCGATGGAGATTGACGAGAAGCCGACGGAGAAGTACACCGACATTGGCGGCCTCGACAAGCAGATCAACGAGCTCATCGAGGCCGTCGTGCTGCCCATCACGCAGCGCGACAAGTTCGAGAAGATTGGCATACAGCCACCCAAGGGTGTGCTGCTGTACGGCTCGCCGGGCACGGGCAAGACGATGCTGGCGCGCGCGTGCGCGACGGCGACGAATGCGTGCTTTCTGCGCCTCGCCGGCCCGCAGCTGGTGCAGATGTTTATTGGCGAGGGCAGCCTCATCGTCCGCGACACGTTCGCGCTCGCCAAGAAGAAGGCGCCGTCGATCATCTTCATTGACGAGCTCGACGCCGTCGGGTCGCGGCGCTCCGACAGCGACGGCCACGGCAGTCGCGAGGTGCAGCGGACGATGCTCGAGCTGCTGTCGCAGCTCGATGGCTTTGGCACGAGCGACGACATCAAGGTCATTGCCGCGACCAACCGCATCGACGTGCTCGACCCGGCACTGCTGCGCAGCGGCCGCCTCGATCGCAAGATTGAGTTCCCGCTGCCCGACGAGGAGGCGCGCGCGCGCATTCTGGCCATCCACTCGCGTCGCATGACGATGCACAGCGACGTCAACTTTGAGGAGCTGGCGCGGTGCACCGATGACATGAATGGCGCGCAGCTGAAGGCGGTGTGTGTGGAGGCGGGCATGCTCGCCCTGCGTCATGATCGTTTATATGTAGCGCACGAGGACTTTGTCGAGGGCGTTGCCGCCGTACAGGCGCGCAAGAAGGCCAACCTCAACTACTATGCATAGCGTACACACACACACACACACGCAAAGAGAGAGAAGGACGGAGAGAAGTGGACACACACATGCATACAGCTGTATGTATATATGTGTGTATATACATATACATGCGCGGCGAAGATGAGCGACGCACCGAGGTACAGAGCAAGGCAAACAAGAACGAGACAAGATGAGCATGTGTTTGTGTGTGTGCATACACGGAATGTAAGCACTGTACACACACATATATACACGCACCCCATATATACACATACATGCGCACATGTAGAAGAGACGAGGTTGTGGCGTGTCAATGTGTATGCGCACGTATGTGTGTGTATGTGTATTGGTCGGCACACACACTTGTCCGCTACCTTGTTGTGTGTGCTCGTGTGTTTGTGTGCACTTGTATGCATGCTTCGTCATTGTCATGACCACACACACAAACACACACACACAGAGAGAGAAAGTGCGTGCGTGAGTGCAACACAACGCGATGCGGCGTCGCGAGGACAATGACGGCGACGGCGACGACCGCCCTTTCACAGACGACCCTGACGATGCTGTTGTAGGCGTGGTTGCTGCCGCTGCCTTGCACACTACACCGCATGACGCGCTCGCCGAGGTGACCGCTGACGTGGCTGATCTTGTCCAGCTGCGCAGAGGTGTCGTGCGTACGCACGCCGTCGACACGGCGGTGACGAGGGCAGGTGGTGGTGGTGGCGACGACAATGCCGCAAACCGCGAAGCCAATGCCGAGGCGGCGGCGGCAGCGGAGCGACAGCGACAACTTGTGCATCAGCGCAACAGCGAGGCGGCGCGTGCGCGTGGCGGGCGTAGTGTAAATACTGTCGTTGACGCACGTCAGCGGCTCATGCGTGATCTGCGTGTGCTGCAGCAGTCGATGATGCAAGCAGCAGCAGCAGCTGGTGGTGGTGCTGCTGCATCATCGTCAGCGAGCAGTAGCAGCGGCGGCGGCAACACGTCTGCAACAGCGACAGCCGCCGCCGCCACCTCGTCGTCATTGTCGTCGTCTTCGCCGTCACTTGGCGGGTTGTGCATGTCTGCACACCCCGTCGACAATGACATCTTTCACTGGCACGCCGTCATTGCGGGGCCGTCGGAGACGCCGTGGGAGGGCGGTCTCTTCCGGCTCGATCTGCAGTTCAGCGAGAGCTACCCGGTGCAGCCCCCACACGTCCGCTTCCTCACCCGCGGTGTGTTTCACCCGAATGTGTACGTGGACGGCAACATTTGCCTCGACACACTCAAGTCGAGCTGGAGCCCCATGCTCGATGTGCAGGCGCTGCTGCTGTCGATCACGTCGCTGCTGTCTGACCCCAACCCCGCCTCGGCGGCCAACGGCGAAGCTGCACGGCTGCTGACGGAGAGCAAGGAGCGATACAACCGTCGTGTGCGCCAGCTCGTCGAGGAGTCGCTCGAGCAGTCGATCAGCGACGATGACGACGACGATGACGATGATGAGCAGGACAAGTAGTCACTGTGTGTGTGTGTGTGTGTCTGTAGGATGCGAGCAGCAAGACGGCACGCGCAGACGACCATGCCATACATCATGGCGAGCATGCATGCATGCCATACTCACTGTTGCGCAAACAATGCACAAGTATATATATGTCTATACAGGCACACACACACGTCTGTGTAGGCGTGCACATTGCGCATACGTGTGTGTGCATGTGTGTGTTTGCGTGTGCATATACATAATTATACATATATATGCACGCGTATGCGTATATGCAGATGAGTGCACATTGTTGCTGCACGCTTGTTGTCATGTCAGTGTGCGTGCATGCGTGCATGCATGTGTGTGTGTGTATGTTTGCTTTGCTTGCTTGTACATGTTCACGTATCTGCATATATGTGTGTGTGCATGTGTGCATGTGTGTGTCAATGTACACATACGGGACGTAGACGGAGGCGATGCTGAATGAGGGTGTGTACCTGCAAAGTGCACGACTGACGCTGGTGCCGTACCTGCCACATCATGTGCAGCAGTATCATGCCTGGATGAGCGACGCGGAGCTGCTCGCGAGCACCGAGAGTGAGCCACTGACGCTGGCCGAAGAACGTGACAATCAGGCCGCATGGCTGCAGGCCACGGACAAGATGACGTTTATACTGCTCGCACACACGAACGCGCCACGCAGCAGCAGTGGCGGCGATGACGACGTGGTGACGAAGGGCAGTAGCAGCCGTGACGTCAAGGTCATGCCGCAGATGCGATGCGACAGTGTCGACGATGACGGCGCGTCGCGACATGGCTCGTCGTTGTCGCCGTTGTTGCTGCAGCCGGAGCTGGCGACGCGTTTTGTGCCACACACCACCCTCGACCTGTTCACGGCTGCGCCGGTACACGCGGACAGCGACGCCGCCTCGCCGCCGATGCAGATTGTCATGATTGGCGACTGCAATCTCTTTCTGCTGCACGACGGCAGCGACAGCGAGGCTGATGACGACAACGACGACAACGACGCCGACGACGACGATGCCGCGACGACAACGACAACGACGCCGCGCGTGTTCGAGGTGGAGGTGATGCTCGCGGAGCGGTCGTTTCGTCGACGTGGCCTAGCCGAGGAGGCGGTGCGCATGGTGATGCAGTATGCTGTTGCTGTTTGTGGTGCGACGCGGTTTGTGGCCAAGATACTCGCGCGCAACGACGCGAGTGTGCGTCTGTTCGAGCAACGCCTGCACTTTGACCTGCTGCGTCGTGTGCCGGTGTTTGGCGAAGTGCACTACACACGCACCCTCGCCACGCGTGCGCAGCGACGTCGCTGGCATGACGAGTGTGTGCGGCAGCAACAGCAGCATGCGTCGAGTGCGCACGACACGGTGCAGTCAACAACAGCAACAACACACATGCGCGCGCTGTACGTGTGTGGGCCATACACTCGTGCCATGGAGCAATGCACAGGTACTTGACAATGTGTGTGTATGCGTGTGTATGCGTGTGTGTGTATGTGTATGTGTGTGTGTATGTATGTATGTGTGTGTTTCTCTGTGTATACGCGCGCGCATTGCGGTACAGCTGCGTGCTCGCACGTGTCCTTGTCGCTTTGCTTGCCATCCGTGTGACGGTAGCCGCCATGTCGACGAGCAACACCGCGCCGCGCTTTCGTGTGCGCAACCATTACTTTGTCAAGGGCGATGTGGTGTGGGTGCGGCCGTGCAGACTGCCATACTGGCCTGCCGAGGTGGTCGCGTCGGACGAGCAGCACAATCGCGTGCGGGCGCGACTGCTGCGGCCACCCGCCGCCGCCGTCCTCGCTGACAATCTGCGCAGCGAGGAGCGTCAGCGTCGTGCACGGGCGTCACGACACGCAACAGCAGCAGCAGACGACGGTGCTGCCGTAGACACGACAATGACGACAACAACGAGGACAGCGCCCGCGCACGATGGCGTCAACAACAGTGACGAAGGCAACGACAACGACGACGGCGGCGGCGTGGCGCGTGCGGACGAGGTGACGGCGAGTGGGCAGCACGTCTACTACTTTGACAAGCTGCGCGACGAGGAGGAGCTGTGCGCGTGTGTCGAGGCACGACTGCAGCGCCGCACACACGACGTGCGCGCGTACGAGGCCGACTTTGCCGCCGCCGTGCGTCACGCCAATGCGCTCGTGCGGGTGGTGTTCAGCGCGGACAAGCTGCAGAGCTACCGTGTCTGTGGCATTGGCGTTGTGCACAGCCTCATGCGCGCCCACGTCGAGGCCCCGCGGCAGCCAAACACGCGCAGCTTTGCCCCGCAGACGGCGCGCATTCGCCTGCGCAGCGGCTTGGAGAATGCGGTGCGTGACCTTGCCGGCTTCGAGTACATCTGGGTGCTGTTTCAGTTTAGCTACGCCGCGGCGCTCGCGACGGGTGAGGGACAAGACGGTGTACAACAGCTACAACAGCAACAACAACAACAACAACAACAACAACAACAAGAAGAAGAAGACGATGAGCAACTTGCGCAGTTGTCGTCGCAGCAACAACAGCAGCTGCCGTCGTGTGGTGCAGATGTGTCAGTGCTACACAATTGGCGACAGCGCAGTGGTGTGGCGCGGGCGCGTGGGTACAACTACATGGTCGTCCCACCACGTGACACGGTGTTGCGCGGCGTCCTCGCGACGCGCAGCCCTCACCGGCCCAACTTCATTGGCTTGTCGTGTGTGCGCCTTGTCGCGGTGCACGGCCTCGATGTGCACATTGCCGATCACGATCTGCTGCATGGCACGCCAGTGCTCGACATCAAGCCGTACCTGCCCATGTGTGATGCCCACCCACACGCCCGCGCAGGCTGGGTCGACGTGCTTGACGCTAGCGGGCAGGCCCGCGGCGACCACCGCAGCGGCGGCGACGCCACCACCACCACCAACGTCGGCAAGAGCAGCAACGCATCTGCATCGCAGCCGCCACATGTGCGCGTCGATCGCGTCATGTGTGCACCCGCGCGTAACGACGACGGCAGTCATGAGGCGACAACAACAACGACGACGACGACGAATGACAGCGAGTAAGCATGCACATGTTGTGCAGCATATACGTATGTGCGTGTGCGTGTCGACAGTGTGCTGTTGCTGCTGACCTGCTCGACTGCGTACTCGCATGTACTTGTGCCTGCGTCAGTCACGTAACACCACACAAGCACATCTATATACACATATAGTAACCTACTTACGCACACACAGTCGCACACACACACACACACACACACACAGTTACACACATACAATTACTCTTTCTCCTTCTTCTTCTTTGTGTGTTTGTTGCAGTAGTACGTGTTTGCGTGCGCGGACGACATTATGCCTGACGGTGTGCAGCGTGCACAAGGCACGGCGTGGGCGCGTGCGCGTCGTGCCGCGCGGCAGACGTTGCAGCGCTACCTCGACGCGAGTGTGCCACACCGTGGCCTGCGCTGGTCCCTGCTCATCATACTTGCCCTCCTCTTCACCGCGCGTGTGGTGTTCTACCGCGGCTTCTACTTGGTCGCGTACGCGCTCGCGATACATGTGTTGTACTTTGCCCTGCCGCTCGTCACACCGCTCAGCGTGCCTGGCGACGATGACACGTACCGTGGCGCCGGCGCGGCGCTGCCGTCGAACGCGACCGACACCGAGTTCCGGCCGTTTGTCCCAGTCGAGCCGGAGTTTGTAGTGTGGCGCAACATTGCGTGCACCATGTGTGTGTGCCTGCTGTTGACCACCTGCAGCGTATTTGATATTCCCGTCTACTGGCCCATCCTTGTCATCTACTTTGTCGCGCTCTTCTCGGTGCAGGTGTGGGCGCGGGTGCGGCACATGATACGGTACCGCTACGTGCCATGGAACGCGCACAAGCCAAAGTACGTGCCGCGGACACGCGCATAGCGTGCGCACAGCCACAGACACGAAGTGACGACACCTGCACACACACACACACACACACGTGCAGCCTTTACGTATGTGTGTTAGTGTGTGTTAGTGTGTGTATGTGTGTATACCCTTCTCGACGCTAAGCTAACATGTTCGGCACGATGCAGATGCACAGAGAGACAGAGAGATGTACACGATGCTATACACAATACATATATATATATATATACTCACAATGGTGTACATGTGTATACCCCAAAACATATATATATATATATACATATATACATGTACACGCTCACAGGTGCATGTGTCGAACAGCGTACCTCTGTCATGTGCATGTGTATGTGTGTATGTGTGTGTACGTGCAAGGTGAAGTGGAGTGTACACGATGCATACACGACGATGCATGCATGTGCGCACATGCACCTGTGTGTCAATGTATGTGTGTGTGTGTCTTACGTGGGCGTTGCTTGCATGCAGTTTGTTGTGTCTGTTGTGCAACACGAGAGCAGAGGGTTAGTGTAGCCGTCTTTGCATTCGTGTCTGTCTCTCTCTCTGTGTGTGTGTGTCCGCTTGTACACACTTGCCGTGTCGACATGGCGCACGAGAAGGGCGCCACGCAGACGCGCAATCGCGGCCGCGCCGGTGACAAGGATGGTGAGCAGAAGGAGATTGTGCCGCTTGACCAGGACGACATTGCGCTGCTGAAGCTGTACGGCACCGGGCCATACCACAACACGGTCAAGGAGCTGGAGGAGTTTGTCAAGACCAAGGTCGAGGCACTGAACAAGCTTGCGGGCATGAAGGAGAGCGAGATGGGGCTGGCGCCGCCGGTGCAGTGGGACTTGAACAATGACCAGCAGGTGATGGAGCGTGAGTCGGCTCTGCACGTGGGTCGCTGTGACCGCATCTTGAACAAGGGCCAGCCCGATGCGCGGTACATCATCAGCATTCGCGACCAGGCCTCGTACGTGGTCAAGCTGAGCGACCGCGTCGCGCCCGAGGACATTGAGGAGTCGATGCGGGTGGGCATACTGACGTCGTACAGCAAGATACAGATTGAGATACCCCTGCCCCCGGCGGTCGATCGCTCCGTGTCGATGATGCAAGTCGAGGACAAGCCCGACGTGACGTACGCCGATGTTGGCGGTGTCAAGGAGCAGATTGAGCGCATTCGCGAGGTTGTCGAGCTGCCCATTACGCACCCTGAAAAGTACACCCAGCTCGGCATTGACCCGCCCAAGGGTGTGCTGCTGTACGGGCCGCCCGGCACGGGCAAGACGCTGCTCGCGAAGGCGGTGGCGAACCGCACCGATGCGACGTTCATTCGCGTCATTGGCAGCGAGCTGGTGCAGCGCTACATTGGCGAGGGCGCCCGCATGATTCGCGAGATCTTTCAGCTCGCGCGGACGAAGAAGGCGTGCATCATCTTCTTTGACGAGGTCGACGCCGTGGGCGGCAGTCGCGGCAGCGGCGACGGCGACGACGACATTCAGCGCACGATGCTCGAGATGGTGAACCAGATGGACGGCTTCGACTCGCGCGGCAACATCAAGGTCATCATGGCGACGAACCGGCCCGACACCCTTGACCCGGCGCTCACCCGCCCCGGTCGCATGGACCGCAAGCTCGAGATTGGCCTGCCCGACTTGGAGGGGCGGACGAACATTCTGCGCATTCACTCGCGCTCGCTGTCGTGCGAGAAGGACATACGCTTCGAGCTCATTGCGCGGTTGTGCCCCAACACAACGGGCGCCGACTTGCGCTCCGTGTGCACCGAGGCTGGCATGTTCGCCATTCGTGCGCGACGCAAGACGATCAACGAGAAGGACTTCCTTGACGCGGTCAACAAGGTCATCAAGGGGCAGCACAAGTTCAGTGCCACGGCCAAGTACATGGTCTACAACTAGAAGGCACAGGCATGTGTGTGTGTGTGTGTGTGTGCGCTGTCTCATGTATGCACATGTATGTATGTGTGTGTGTGTGAATGTGGACAGCAACAAAGTGCATGTGTGTGCGTATAGCGATGGCAAGCAAGAGAGAGAGCAGGTTGACGACGCGCAAGGTTGCGTGTATGCGTATATATACATACATACATACACTGACATACATACACGTATACTTGTGCTTGCACTCGCGAGTTGTGTGTGTGTGTGTACAGCATGACACACACACACACGCCTTCGCGCTCTGTGTGTGTGTACATTGTTGCTGCTTGCTTGTCTTGTACGCTCATCGCTGCTACTGCTGCATACATATATACATGCACATACATATGCGCAGGCACGAGACGAGGACAGTGTGTGCGTGCGCGCTGCCGTGACGAGACGGTGTCATGTACACGCAGCTCGCCAAGGCGGGGCGGCATGGCGCGTACACGACAATGTTCACACGCGCCACGTCACAGCCGTACATGACGCGCGATGCGGCTCAGCTTGCACACAGTCGCAAGGCCATTGACCGACGACTGGTGCTGCCCCTCGACGCACACCACTGGCCGCGCGCACTCGAGGTGCTGAGTGCGCGTTACGCACGACTGGCACGTCGCGCGAGCGACTATCAGCGCGTCATACGTGACATGGTCGAACACACCACAGGCGCCGCTGCTGCAACAACAGCAGCAACAGCAGGCGTAGATGGCGGGCGAGTTGTGCAGCATGACAGTCAGGATGCGGTAACGCAGCGCGCACGTGGTGGGGGTGTGCGTGACGACGTGATTGCCACCCTCGACGCGCTGCGCGATGCCGCCTTTGCGGGCGACATTCCCACGAGCGTGTCCTTGTGGGTGACGTTTGTGTGGGCCTATTGTGCCCTGCAGCGACCGCGTGAGGCGCTCGAGGCGATGACGTACGCACAGCGACGAGTACGCCTGTCTCGAGCAACGCGGCAGCACATGGCGGTGCTGGTGCTGCCGCTGCTCGCGCAAGCTGGCTGCTACGCAGAAGCGCAGCAGCTCGCCGACACGGAGCTGCTTCTGCGTGCCCGTGACGGCAAGGATGGCGACAGCGGCGACGGCGACGCCGACGCGACGACGGCGAGCGCGACGACGTGTTGCGATGTGCGGCAGGTGCGTGTGTGTTTGGCCGAGGCGGCGGCACGGGGTGGACAATGGCAGCGCGCCGTGCAGCATCTGCGTGCCCTGTCGCTCGCCCCGCGTGTGTGCAACACGACGCAGCACGCAGACGAGTATACGGCCACTACGAACACCACCACCACCACCGCCAGCAACGCGTCGACACCACCGATGCCGCAGCTGCCGTCGTTGCTGTTGCCCTCGTCGGCGGCAACGTTGCGGTCATTGTTCGTCGACACGCCACGACACAGCGACGTGACAAACTCGACGACACGTGCAACAGCAGCAGCAGCGCCGTCGCGGTCGTGGACGAGTGACATGTGTGTGTCACCGTCGTCGTCATCGTCATCGTCGTCGTCGTCGTCTGACTGGGCGACTGTCGCGCGCGACGTGCTGAGTACGACGGCACAGCGTCAGCTGCTGCACGGCGCCGCGCTTGCGGGGCAGTGCGAGGTGGCCGAGGTGTGCTGGCGTCTGCTGTACGCGCCAGCGAGCACAGCAACAGCGACAACGACGATGACGGCTGTCATGGAGAGCGAGGATGTGCACGTGTACCTTGACTGCCTATGTCGTGCTGGTCGCTGGCGCGATGCCGTCGGCGTGTTCGCTGCACTCTACCTCGGTTGCAGCGATGGCGCCACACGCTACACATCGCCGGCCACGACAGTGACCGTGACACGGTGCGGCGAGGGCGGTGACGACGACACGACACGCACGCAACAGCAACAGCAGCAGCAGCAGCCGTTGCAGGCACGTGTTCCTCTTGACGACACGGTCGTCAATATGGTCTTCAGTGCCTTTCCATGCACAAAAGCGACTGACGACGATGGCGACGGCAATAACACGGACACCGACACGGAGGCTAGCGACGAGGGCGTTGTGCGTGTGGTGTGTGCACGCGGTGTGGTGCGGCTGCTTGACGACCTGCTGCGTCTGCGTGAGGACATGCGCATAACAGACTATGTGCTCGCCACGGTCGCACCCGCGCTGCTGCAGCTCGGTGACGAGGCACGTGCACTGCAGCTGCTGCAGCATGCCAGGCTGCTTGCACACACAGACAACAAGGACAGCGTCACAGGCAAACGCGAGGTGTGTGCGCGCGCGTTGGTGCGGCCATCATCGCCGGCGCAGCGTGCACTGCAAGTGCGCCTTGCGCGTGTTGTGTATGCGCTGTACACTCGCGCAGTGACGGCGTTGTCGTCCTCGTCGTGTCAGGGTGTCGACGGCAACAGCACCGACGAGGACGCGACAGCGGCGAGCAACGACGACGACGTGCGACGCGTGCGCGACGCGGCTGCCGTCGTCCGTGCCTTTCCGCACCTCTTTGCACACGAGCCACGAGCACAGCGGCAGCAGCAAGCGACGTCGTCGAGTGCAACGGGCGTGCAGCAGCAACAACAACAACTGCAACTGCAGCTGCAGCAGCAACAGCGGCAACGACGGCGGCCCTGGGCAGCCGCGCGGCCGACGGCGGTGCTGACGGAGATGCAGGAGCAGCGCATGCGGTCACAGTTTGCGCGACTGTACGCGCAGCGCGACGCCCTTTGCGCGCGCATGAGCACCGCCGCCGCCGACGCCGACCCGCGGCCACCCCCGCGCGGACTGCACGACAACGCCAACGGCTGGGCCTTTGCGGGGCGCAATGGTGAGATGGTGTTCGCCAACAGCCGTCGCACCGCCCATCTGCTGCAGATGTGGCCGAAGCAGATGCGGTCACTGGGCAATCCCTATCGTGGCTGGAGTGTGTGGCAGAACAGCTGCCTCGCGCATGTCGAGAATGTCAAGAAGTGGAATGGGCGTAGTTCGGTGTAGCGCACTCGTCGCAGTCTGTTGTGTTAGTGTGTATGTGTGTGTATGTGTGTGTGTGTGTGTTGCAAGCAGCATTGTCTGCCATTTGCCATCGTGTTTGTGCAGACATACATATATACACATACATACATACATACATACGTATTGACCATATACGTACTCACGCGTACGCGTGCGCGCATGCACGGCGACACGAACAGCAACAACGGCAGCAGTGGTGCTGGTGGTCTGCTCAGTCATCTTGCGCAGCTCGACAAGGCAGCGCACGTCGTCACACGCCCGCACCATCACAGCAACACGGATGACGCAACACATGCGACAACGCTACAGCAGCAGCAGCATAGTAAGCCGCCTGCGCTGAGTGAGGCGGCGAGCACGCTACCGCGGCACATCATCGCCATCACAGATGTGCGCAAACTCAATGCACAGGTGCCGTTCTTTCGCTGCCCCGCGTGGGCCGATGTGCCATCGCGTGCCTACCACCTGCACTGCACACGTGGCGCGGCGACGCTGCCGTCGCTGGGGCTGCATCGCTTTGCGTACTATCTGCTTGGTAAGGCGGCGGTGTGCGACTATGTGCTCGAGCACCCGTCGATCAGCAGCGTGCACGCCGCGCTCGTCTTCCACGCACAGCAGCAATGCTTTGTGGTCGTTGACATGAACTCGACGAATGGCGTGCGTGTCGATGGGCAGCGCATTGCGCGGCAAAAGCCAATGCCAATGCCTGTTGGCACGACACTGCAGCTGGGATACAGCACACGACGCTATGAGCTGCGCATGGGTGCGCCACGGCACGTCGACAGCGACGCAAGCGGGGCGACGGCAGCGGCAGCGGCAGCGGCAACGAGGACACACGCGCACATAGACGAGCAGCAACATCAGTCGACGACGACATGCGCTGTCGACGTGTCGTCGTCGTCGTCGTCGTCTTTGCCACTGCGCAAGCGTACACGCGACACGGACGACGACGATGACGTCAAGGCGACGACAGCAGCAACGACAGTAAGCGATGCGGCAGCAAACGCGACACAGACGACCGCGACACAGACGACCGCGTCGTCGTCGCAGCCGCAACACGACGATCACACCGCTGCCGCGACGGTGGCTGGCGCAGACGCCGCACAGCCACGTCGCATACACCTCTACCAGCTTGTCATCAAGCACAAGGACGTGGACAAGCCTGTTTCGCGAGGCCGCAACAAGGGCGAGGCGATTACGCGCTCGCGCGACGACGCCCTCGGCATTGTGCACTTCATCGTCCGTACACACGCACAACAACACGCAAAGGCAACAGCAGCGACGGCGACGACGACGGCGCGACACGACAGCCGGCGCAGTGACGCGTTTGTTGCGTGGACGGTGGACGAGTTTGTGCACGTCGTGCAGCAGTACTGCGAGGCTGCCAGTGCAAAGAAGCAGGGCGACCTTGGCATGGTGAGTGAGGGCACATACAATGAGGCCGTCGAGCGCGTGGCGTTTGCCCTGCGACGTGGCGAGGTCAGCGCACCGGTCGAGACGCCCCTTGGCATACACCTCTTCTACCGCTGCGACTAGTCCAGCACACACACACGGTCACGAACACATACACACATGTACACACGCGTGTGTGTGCTGTAAAGATGTGTGTTGGCATGCATGTGCATGTAGTGTATGTGTGTGTGTGTGTCTTCGTGTCATCATCTTTGCGCGGAAACGTGTAGTATTGCATATACACACACATACATACATACATATATACAACGTCATACATTGTGTGCGTGCGTGTGTGCTTGCTTGTACGTTATGCGACATGCACGCACTGGCGCAAGTGCTGCTGCACAGCGGCGCATGCACGCAGACACGCGCCGTCTTTCATGATGTGTGCTACGAGCGTGACGCACCACCGTTGACGCTGCGGCCGAGTGCGGCGGCACACGAGCAACAGCAGCAGCGAGCGTCCTCTGCATCGCAGCGTGGCTGTCTGTTTGTCTTGTGCTGTGAGGCGATCACGTCATCGGCGCTGACGGTGACGAGCGCCGTTGATGATGTTGCCCTGACACTGCGGCCATCACGACGTGATGTCGGCACCACACGTGTGCTGCTCTCGCCCACATCGCCGCCTGTCGCAACGGCACAGACGACGACGACGACGGCGGTGTCGCGCGCAGAAACATCAGTGTTTGGTGCGTCGAACAACAACAGCTTTTGTGGCGACAAGATCGATGTGGACGAGGCGGCGACGACGACACGTCGACAGCATGCCGCACCACTACAGCAACATCACGGCACAACAGTACACACATCATCGCCATCGCCGTCGTCGACATTGTCCTCACCGCACGAGCTGCCGCACCTGACACTAGACGCAACAGCCGCTGCCGCGGCACGACAACGACGACGCGTGACACGGTCGTGTTGCTTTGTTGTCTGGGCGTCGTACACGTACATACAGCAACACCTGCCGCAGCACTTTCCGTGTGCCGTGCACGCACAGCGTGTGCGTTGTGAGCCATGCCTACGTACGCGCAAGGCAGCAACAGCAACAATAGCAGCAACAGCAGCAAAAGCAAGAACAGCGAGCGCCACGGCAGCCTCGTTGGCGGCGCAGGGCGGTGCACTTGTGCTGCTGCCTGGCTGCCACATTCTCGGCGTCGCCGTCACGGCGCTGTCGCCTGGCACAGACTGCGCAGCCGCGTACAACAACAATAACAGTGCACACGTAGGTGACAGTGACAGACAAGCCTCGTGGCCGCCTCCTCATCTGCAGCAGTCACAGCAACAGCAGTCGTATGCGCTGCGTCATCGCAGTGGTCGACG
The DNA here is from genome assembly GCA_023091115.2 of Trypanosomatidae sp. Fi-14. Taxonomy (NCBI): domain Eukaryota; phylum Euglenozoa; class Kinetoplastea; order Trypanosomatida; family Trypanosomatidae; species Trypanosomatidae sp. Fi-14. The sequence continues at coordinate 14,455 of JAKVQF020000885.1, read as the reverse complement.
TGAGCGCAGCACGCCACGTCCGCTGACGCGTGTGACGGTGCGCAGCATGGTCGTCGACACGACAGCAGCAGAGGCAGACGCGCATGCTGCGGCAGGCGAGGTGCTGACAGTCGCACAGCATAGCTTTGTGTTTGTGCGCGGTGGGGCGGTGCGGTTTGTCGAGGCGCTCAAGGCGATACGACCGGCACTCGCGCAACACGTCGACTGTGTCGTCTCGCTGTCACCAGGTACGAGCAACGACTACAGGAGCAACCAGGAGGAGGAGGACGACGAGGACGATGATGACGAGGAGGACAATATCGATGCGCAGCAGCAGCAGCAGCGAGACGGCAACAGCCGTGACGCAGTGATGGCAGCAACGGCGTTGTCGTCACCGCCGCCACTACCACGTCGTGCACTGCACTCACCGCGTTCACCACCGTCGACGGCGCATACGCAATCGCCTGCACAGCCTCGCGACGACGTCAAGGACGTCGAGCCTGACACGACGCACACACCGCGTCGACGGCAAGCGCAACAAGAGCAGCAGCCACAGCAACAGCAGTTGCAGCAACGACGACGGCAGTGGCTGTCGCAGCAGCAGCCGTCACTGCGCAACAGCCGTCATGCACCACTGCATGCGTTGTGGGGTCGTGTCAGGTCGAGCGTGGCGGCGGCGAATGTGGCCACGTCGACGGTGCTGCGCGCCTTCTTCGACAAGGACGACGACGCAGCGAACGACGAGGACGACGACGATGCGCACGACGCTGAGATGCACACGAGGCAACAAGGAGACGACGAAGGCAACAGCGGCACAGGCAGTGCTGATGGTGGTGCAACGAGGGCGTCGACGATGCCGTCGCCTGTGCTGCCACCCGCCCCTTCCTCGTCCTCATTGACGTGGCTGCCTTCGTCGTCGGGTGTGCCGCGTCCGCTGACGGCAGCGCAGTGGGCGCGTTGTTTTGTGCACGAGGACGCAACAGCAACAGCGCTGTCTACTGTACACGACGACGGCGAGTATGCTGTGCGCGCGCAGACGGCAGCGACGACGACGATGCGGTGCGACGGTGACACGAGCAAGCGCCGTGTTGCTGCCGGTGTGGACAGCAGCAGTGGCAGCGTAACAGCGGCAGGCAACGCGGTCGAGGGGGTGTCGACGCGCGTGCAGCAGCAGCGGCAGCAACACAACAACAACAACAACAACAACAACAACAACAACAACAACAGCATTAGTGATGGTGTGGCGGCTGTGCACATGACGGGCGCACGCACAGCCGCCCTACTGCATCGCCGACACGCAGTGCACAGCACGAGCAGCAACAGCAGCAGCAACACTACTGCAGTTGCTGCTGCCGTTGTGGTGAAGGAGGCGGAGCTGTTGCGAGCACGTGAGGCGGCCTTTTGGTGTGGCGGCATCGACGCTGACATTCGTCTCGAGGTGTGGTGTTACTTGCTCGGTGTGCACTCTGCGTCCTCGTGTCACACGACGACGAGAACAACAGCAGTGACGGCAGCAGCGTGTACGTGTGCAGACGAGGACAGCGACATGTGCAACAGCAACAACAACAACGCGTGTGACACAGCCACGGCGGCTGCGGGCACAATGCCGTGTCCTCACTGTGCACACAAGGCACTGTACACGACACTGCGCACACAGTGGCAGTCGTTGCTGCCGGTGCAAGTCGCACACTTTGCCAGCTACGCGGAACGGCAGGCCGCGGTGGACAAGGATGTACGACGCACCAATCGCGGCGACGCCGTCTTCCGCGACGACGCGTCACCGGCGCTGCGCACACTGCGTCATGTGCTCATGGCGTATGTCATGTATGACTTTGACCACGGCTACTGGTAGGGCATGAGTGACATTGCCGCGGTGCTCGTTGCGCTGTGCAACGACAACAGCGGCAACAACAACGGCGACAACAAGAGCACGAGCGACACGGACGACGACGACGCGGACGAGTGCGAGTCGCTCGCGTTTGCGCTCTTTCGTTCACTGCTGTCACGACACATGTCGTCGTGCTTCAGCGCCGATGTGCAGCACGGCATGCCACACCGTCTGCGTCAGGTGCGCGTGCTCGTGCGTCACTTCTGCCCCGTGCTCTACGCGCATCTGCAGCGGCTGCACGCGGACGACATGATGCTGTGCTTTCGCTGGCTGCTGACAATGTACAAGCGCGATGTGGCCTCGCTCGAGGAGGTGATGCGGCTGTGGGATGTGTTGTTGGCGTGTCCGTATACACGTCACTATGACGTATTCGTCGCCGTCGCGTTGCTGCGTGCCTTGTCGCCGTACATGTGCGCACACCTGCACACGGCGACGGCGGTGCTGCGCTACGCAAACAACCTGTCCGCGCGGGTGCGTGTCGCCGACATGCTCGCACACGCGCACGCCTTTTACGATGAGGTGTGCGCCGAGTATACGCTGATGGTCGACGCACTCGGCGGCGCCGTGGCGGCAGACACGTCGACGGCAGTGACGACAAACACAACGAGCAGCACACGCACATCAGCAACACTGCTCAGTCCGCAGGTGACGCTGCAGCTGCGCAGACCTACGCTCGAGGCGGTGGTCGACTTGCTGCTCGTCGTCGATGGCGACCTGCCAACACTGTAGCACAGGAAGCGCAGCTGCACGAGCGTTTGCTCGTGTACATACATCACACACACACACACACATATATATATATATATATACATACAAACACATCCATATACTTGCTCGCTCGCGCATACACACACGCAGCCCAACCTGTAACGAATGACGCAGCATTGTTGCACATGACGTGCACATGCTACTTGCACTCGTGTTGTTATTGTTGTTGTTGCTTCCGCTACACGCGTTTGTGTGTTTGTGTGTGTGTGTGTGTGTGTAGTGATGACGGCCTCGGTGCGTCGTCCGCGCGAGACGGCGCATGCGCTCGTGCGTCGTCTGCACGCCTCACCGGTGCTGCTGGAGCCGCCACAACTCGGTCACTGCCTCGCAACAACAACAACAACGTCATCATCATCATGGGCAGCATCGCAAAGCACGAGCCACGGCGGCGCCGGCGATGTATGTGAGGCTGGCTTGTGTGCACAAGACGTACTCTTTGTTGGCAGCGATGCCGCCACCATGTACCACACACACGCGCAAACGTCCTGGTGCTGTCGTGTAGCCGCGCGACATGCGTTGCGTGGCGGCGTTGTGACATGCGTCAGTGCCCCGGCTACACCGCCACTCGACGTGCGTGCATTCATTGTGCAGCTTGAGCAGCAGCTGCTGCTGTTGCCGCAGGCACCACGCGCTGCCGGCGATGTCGTCGTCGTCAAGCAGGAGCTGCATAGCAGCAACAACAACAACAACAGCAGCAACAACACACAACGCGACCATTCTGTTGATGAGATGGCTGCCGACGCTGTCAGAGAGCGCAAAGCGGCGGTGTTGCGTGCACTCGCGCGTGTTGACTTTGTGCAGTGCCGTGACGTGACGGATCTGTACGCCTTTTGCACGTGCTACACCTTTCCGCAGCAGTCGCCGCCGCCGCTGCCGCACGCAGACGATGAGGACAGACGCGGTGAGGAGCAGGTGGCGTGCACGTCGAGCAGCGGCAGCAGCAGCAGTGACGGTCGTGCAGACATTGTGCCACTTGTCATTGTACGCGAGGCGTGTGGTCGCAGCAGCTATGTGGCGCAGTATGAACGTGCGCGTGGGGTGCAGGTGCCGGTGTTGACGTGGCTGCTCGCGCGACTGCAGCCGCGCCTGCGCTGTGCGCTCATCGCGACCGAGTCGCTCGACGCACTCCCGCGCTTCATCATGACGTCAGCAGCGACTACTACTGTGGCTGCAAGTGCGGCGACGACGACGACGTCGTCGTCCTCGACGCTGCAACTGCTGCAATACAATGTCATGAGCAGCGGTCGACGACGTGGTCGTGATGCGGCGGCTGACGTCGATGCTGCGTGTGCGCCGCGCGCGGCAACCGGCAACGACGGTGGCAGCAGCACGACGATGACGATGCGCGAGGCGTACTCGCCGTGCGCGACGGCAACAACAACAGCAGCAGCAGCATCGTCGTCACGCTCACCCATTGACGTTGTCATGCAGCAGTCCAACTATGTGCAGCGACTACACACGGACGTGGTGGCGTGCGCGAGCACATCGCTGTCGACGCACCACGAGAGCGCCGCAAGCACGCTGACTGCCGCGAGTTGCACCAGCAGCAAGAGCAGTGTGAGTAGCAGAGGTGCGTTGTCGTCACCGTTGACGTGTGCTGCAGCTGCAGCTGTCAGCACGATGACGACGACGACGGCGCCGATGCGTGTTATGGACCTGTGCGGTTGTCGTCTGCACTACCTTGTCGTCACCGCCTACCACCGCGCGTCGCTGTGCGCGTCTGCGGCGGCAGCCACAGCAGCAGCTGCACACAATACGACGGTGGTGCCATTGTCAGGTACCGTCGGCACGATGCTGCAGCTGCTGCGTTTGTCTGTCGCTGCGCCGCCGTACAACAACAGCAACAGCTACAACTACAGTAGCAACAACAATCATAGCTACAGTGCTGCTGCTGCAGCATCGTCATCGTCATTGTCCACAACAACGACACACACAGCCGCCTCGTTGCTGCCGGCAGCACACACGCATGCCGGCGACGTGCACAGTGGCGGTCAAGCAACAACAACACGTAGCACACTGTCTGCCAGTGCGCCGACGACGACTCCATGTAGCGCAGCGCGCCTTGTCATCAGCAACAATTGCAGCAGTGACGACGTCACGTCGTCGCGGCTGCCCTTGTCTGTGTTGTCTGCCTCGTCGGCAGCACACGCACGACATCGACGCTGCGTCGCTGAGCACCTGTGCACGACGAGCTTGTCATGCTAGAGAGACTATGTGTGTGTGTGTGTGTGCAAGATGGTTATTGCAGTGCAGCAGTACAGACACGCAAGCACGCAAGCAGCAGTTGCCACACGTGCCTGTGCACACGCATTGTTACCATAAAACACACTTGTTGTTACATGTGTGCGCACCTTTGCTTGCCTTGCCACACACATACACACACACACATGCACACACGCACATGTACACAGTCACGTACACAACAAGAACAACAACAACAAGAGCAACAGCACACTTGTCGTTGCTTGTTTGCATCCATCTGTACGTGTCTGTTTTTGTGTGTGTGTGTGCGTGCGTTGTACGCTTCTGCGCAGTCGCGCCTCGTCATGCAGCACGACGACGATGACAACAACAGCGAGGACGTGCAGCTCGGCCTCACGCTCGACCTGGCGTCACCCTCGCCGGCAGACGCACTCACCTCGTCGTCTGTGACGGCGACACATGCCGCGCCGGCACACGAGGGCGACGACACCGCGCACGATGCGTGGGCAGTGATGGAGCAGAACATTCTGCATGCGTCACACAAGACGGCGGCGCGGACGGCGGCGAGCGCGGACGGCGACAAGGACGAGGACGACGTCACACGCAAACGCAGTCGCAGTGAGGGCAGCGATGACGACGATGAGAAGGACGAGCAGGACAGCGTCACGGCTGCCGTTGCGTCAACGACACGGGCGACAACAGCGATGAGTGACGCCGAGCTGCTGCGCATACGACACAAGTCGCAGGCCAAGCAGCTCGGCAGTGATGTGTACAGGCGCTGGAAGAAGCTGCATAAGCGCGCACGTGCGTCCTCGTCGCACAACAACAACGACAACAGTGGCAGCAACAGCAAAAGCAGCAAACACAAAGCAAAGGACAACGACGAGGACGACGACGACACGACGTCGCGACGTGCACGGCGTCATCGCCACCAACACCACAGTAGCTCACGGCACAGTCGTCACGCCGCTGCCGATGACGGCGACAAGGACGACGAGGACGGCGGCGCCACCGCCTCGCGTCGGCGTCCATCACGGCGACGACGACGACGTGGCGACGATGACGACGATGACGACGACGCTACAGCAGCACAGCAGCAGCGGCAAACGCGGTCGTCACGCACGCGACGTCGTGGCCGTCGTGGTGGTTCGTCCGCTACCGCAAACGAGGACGACGACAAGGACGGCGACGACGACGTCACGTCGTCGGCGACGGCAAAGAGCGCTGCTGCCGCGATGCCTGACGATGTGCCGTTTGCCTCGCCCCGCGATGCACTGCAGCTGTCGAGTGACGAACACGACAACAACAACAACAATGACACAAACGCCAGTGAGGCTGCACGGCGAAGCGCGGTGAGGCGTGAGCAGCTGCTGCAGCGAGCCGCCGAGCTGAAGAGCAGTCAAGGCAGCAAGCAGCGTGTGGTGACGGCGAAGCAGCAGGCAACATACGCACAGCAGATGGCCACCCACGTCGTCGAGGCGATGCGCAACGCACGTGCACAGGACGACCTCATTCTTCTGCGCGCCGCGACGGCGACGGCACGCGGCGGCAGCGGTGCGGCGCAGTTACGCAGCCACGCGAGCACAACAGCTGCACCAACTGCCGCTGCTGCTGCTACGGCTGCGGTGGCGCCACTGCACAAGATTGCCCTGCGTGACATGGTCGAGGCGCAGTGTCGTCGTCATCTGCTCCTCGGCCCGCTCGTGGACGCGGGCATACTACAGGAGCTGAGCTATTGGGTCTATGACTTTGTGCGCAATGAGCCCGCCGCGTTTGAGCTGCGCACCACCGCCCTGGACATTCTCCTGCGCTTCCCTATTGAGGGCGAGCTCGAGCATGGGCACAGTGGCAGCGGTGGCAGTGGCAGCAGTGGCAGCAGCAGCATGGCCGCCGCCGCCGCCACAACGCGCCGAGGCAACGACGAGGACCTGACTGCCTTTCATGGCCTGGACAGGGAGCATCTGTTGCGCACGGACCTCGGTCGCGCCGTCAATGCGCTGCGGCTGCACGCGCACGAGCTACAGGCCAATCGTTCCAAGTGTGTACAGCTGCTTGAACGCTTCAGTCGTGCCGTGTCGGGCAACGGCGGCGCCTCGTCGTCGTCGTCGTCCGTGCTGCGCGCACGACCACGCAGCATGGACGACGGTGCGGACAACAACAACGATGACGAGGAGGAGGCGAATGGCAGCGGTGGCAGTGCTGCCACTGCGGCGGCGGTGGTGTCGTGGCGCTGCAAAGGCGATCACCGCATCGCCTCGCCGTTTGCGGTGGTGCAGACGAGTGCGGAGGCGCTGCAGCGCGCACTGACACGGCCAGACCCACGCGACCCGACATCGTACCATCGTCTGCTGCCACCGCGGCAACCGGTGGCGGCCATCACGAACTTGTCCGGTCGCTTGGCGCAGGAGATCATCTATGGGCAACACCTGCAACAGCAACATCAGTAGCAGTAGTCGCTGTCGTAGTAGCCTGCGCCACGATGAGGCTGCCGGTAGGCGTATGTGCGTGCGTGCATGCTTGTGTGCGTGTGTCTGGCAGTGTGGTGCATGAGCATGTATAACATAGACACAATGTGTGTGTGTGTGTGTGTGTGTGCAAGCCGCTAAGTGTGTTTGTCGTATATATGCACGTATACGTCACGACGCTGCATATGTGTGCACATAGTATGTGTATAAGTGTGTGAGTGTGTATACGTGTGTCTTGTTTGCATGCTATCGTGGCTTGCTTGCCAACATATGTGTATATGCGTGTGCAGCGGAGTGGTTTGCAGAGGTACATACAAGTAAAAACGCACATACACCAACATACGTACACACGTATATACACACACTCACATATACACACAAACATATACATATATACATTCACGTGCGCTTGTCTACGCAGATACAGACGATACACACACACATACAGACACACATCATCGACGCCTTGTACGCACACGTACACATTGTTCGACACGTTGTGCACACTGTCATTTTCGCTGACTGTGTGCGTGCGTGTTTTTTGTGTCCGTGCCGGCTGTGCAGCATGCACACACGCAGTCTTGCCATGACGCACGACGCTGTTGCGTCACATCCGCCCGTGCGTCACGGTGTCGATCGCGACACGAGTCGCAGTCGAAACAACAACCATAGCAGCAGCAGCAGCAGCAGCAGCAGTGGCAGCAGCAACCACAGCAGCAACAGCAGCAGTGGTAGTCGTCGTTCGCGACGTGGCCGTGTCAGTTGGACCTATGTGCCAGTGCGGCTCATTGGCGAGGGCACGTTCGGTGTAGTCATACAAGCACGCGTGCAAGAGACGGGCGAAGACGTCGCTATCAAGCGTGTGCGCTACGACGGTCGTCTGCACAATCGTGAGCTTGTCATCATGCGTGACGTGCTCTCGCCGCCCCGTCGCCGTGGCGGTGTTGACGGCGAGGACAGGCCGGGCAGCAACAGCAGCAACAGCAGCAGCAGCAGCAGCGATGATGGCAGCGTCACAGCACGCAGGCAACACGAGCAGCAGCAGAAGCAACAAGAGCAGCAACAGCAGCAGCACGAGCAACAACAGCAGCAACACGAGCAGCACGTGCTCGCCGTGCACCACCCCAACGTTGTGCAGCTGCGCACACACTACTTCACCGTTGACGAGGACACGGGCGAGCAGTTCCTGCATCTTGTCATGTCGTATCTGCCCATGGACCTGCAAGCCGCCAAGAGGCGCAGCTGGGCCGCGTTGGCGTGTGTGCCGCCGCCGCCACCACCCGCCTCAGCGCACACACGCGCAACAACAACAACGACGGCGACAACAGCGACAACGGGCGATGACGTCGGCGACCACGCTGCAACGACAGCGCCAGCAACAACGCCGCCGCCGCGGCAGACACCGCTGTCCATGTCACAGCAGCTGCTGTGGGCGCGTGTGGTGCTGTTCCAGCTTGCCCGCGCACTCGCCTTTCTGCACGCCCACCACGTCTGCCACCGCGATGTCAAGCCGGCCAATGTGTTGCTCAACCCGCGCAGCGGCCGTGTGCAGCTCGGTGACTACGGCAGTGCGAAGCTCATTCACCCGCGCGGGCGGGAGCGGAATGTGTCGTACATTTGCTCGCGCTACTACCGCGCCCCGGAGCTGCTCTGCGGGGCATTGCACTATGGCAGCGAGGTCGATGTGTGGTCGCTCGGCTGCATCGCCGTCGAGCTGCTGCGTCCGCGTGGTGAGGTGCTCTTTCGCGGGGCGACGACGGTCGATCAGATGGCGGAGGTGTTCAAGGTGCTGGGGGCGCCGTCGACGCATGAGATGTACGCGATGAACCCGCAGTGTGCGGCGGCAATGCTGCACACACATCACATGCTCTACCCGTACAGCAACGCGGGCACTACGGCAGCCGCCACGACAACGGCGACGACGGCGGCCACGACAGCCACGACGACAACAGATGTGACGGCGGCGACGAGGGCAGCGCCGCGTGCTGGCGGCCATGTTGGTGTGCCACCACACGGCACTCTGGAGGACGGCGACGGCGAACAGGACGCGCTGCCTGTGACGCACCCTGCCGTTGCCGCAGCAGCAGCAACGGCACCATCATTGCCGTCCGCAACGTCTGCGCGGATGCAGAGCAACGACGACGACGACGATGACGATGATAATGATGTACACGGCCGCAGTGACTACTTTGACTACTATGACGTGCTGAAGATTCGCGCGATGCGCTGGACAGACGTGCTCGGCCGCGACGTGCCGGCCGAGGCGGTCGACCTTGTCTCGCGTTTGCTGTGCTACACACCCGCCAAGCGGCTCACCGCCGCCGCCGTCGTCGAGCACGCCTTCTTTCACCCTCTCTTCACCGCTACATCGTCGTCATCGTCGACATCATCGTCGTCCCACGCGGCCACAAGCGAGGCGCTGCGACTGCCCAGCGGCGCCTTGCTGCCTGCAGAAATGTTCACCCTGACGGCGACTGAGATGCGCTTGTACTCGCGTGACATGTGCGCAAAGATGGCACGTGAGGCGGCGCTGCTGCGTCGTCTGCACAACGACGACAGTGACAACAACAACACTGTGCATACATCGTAGTGCATACATGCACTCGTGTGTATACCTGTATATATGTATACATGTACGCACGTGTGTGTGTGTGTCTGTTGTGTCGTCACACCCTGTGCTGTGTGCCGACTTGCATATTGTATACATTCTGTGCGAGCCTCGTACGCAGATGTGCTGGTGCGTACGTATGTATGTGAGATTGCGTCTCTGTCTCTGTATGTGTGCATATGTGTGCTTGTGCAGTGCGTTGACACTGCCCATGTGCGCGCCCCTTGCGTTGCGTTTTTTTGCTTGGCGTGGACGCGCACGGCACACGCTAGCTCTGTCTTTGTGCGTGTGTATGTGTGCAAGCAATGTGTGCTTGTCATATTCTGTTTGTCTTGCATCTCTGTCACGCACACACACATACACACACATGCAGAGTGTAGTCAGCACACGAATGCAAAGACGACTGTGGCACATGTGGGGCGGCTTGTGCACAGCGCCTGTGCAGCGACGTGTCGCGTGCACACAGGCAGCACGCCATGTGTGTGCATCGGCAGCGTGGCGTACAAGTGCGATGTGCATGCCCGCGCACATCATGTGCAGCAGGCGCACAATGACGACAATGACAGCTGCTGCCGCAGACGCAACAACAACAACAACACAGGACGCAGGTGGGGACGAGGCCGCACTGCACGCCGTCGAGGCGACCTTGACGGCGCTGAAGCGCAGCAGCTTGACACCGCACGACGGCATCTTTCGCTTTGTCACGAGCACGGCACGAACGCGTCCGATGGTGATGTTGCTGGGCAACCACAGCTGTGGTAAGTCGACGCTGATCAACTACCTCGCTGGCCGCGACATACAAGCCACCGGCGTCGCGCCCACCGATGACGGCTTCACCGTCATCGAGCGCGGCGACTATGACATGAACGAAGATGGGCCGACGGCGGTGGGGCAAACAGCGCACGGCTTCGCAGAGCTGCAGCAGTATGGCGAGGCGTTTGTGTCACGCTTTCGTGTCAAGACGCGACGCATGCCGGCGCAGTCGCGTGTGCCACGCGACCTGTTGCTCGTCGACACCCCTGGCATGATTGACACCCCGGTCCACGTCGCCAGTCGCACGTCGTTTGCGGGGCAGATGCGCGGCTACGACTTCCTCGCCGTCACGGCGTGGTTTGCGCGTCGCAGCGATGTCGTGCTGCTCATGTTTGACCCCGCCAACCCCGGCACCACCGGCGAGACGCTTGACGTGCTGACGCGCTCGCTGGCTGGCGTAGAGCACAAGCTGCTGCTCGTGCTGAACAAGGTTGACATGTTCACGCGGGCGACCGACTTTGCGCGGACGTACGGCACGCTGTGCTGGAATCTGAGCAAGATTGTGCCGATCAAGGACATACCGCCCATCTACACGACGTGCACACCGGTGCTCGAGATGAGCAGCGGCCGCCACAGTAGCAGCAACAGCAGTGCTCGCGGTGACGAGTACAAGGACGACGACAAGGCTGTCGCACAACAAGACGACGACACGAGCCGTGCGACTGTGAAGACGCAGACGACCACAACGCCACCATCGTCACCACCAACCTCGTCGTCGCCTACGACTGCTGCCTCTGCTGCCTCTGCCTCTGTTGCTGCATCTGCCGCTGCTGCTGCTGTCATACCGCGCGAAGAGTTTTATCAGCACCTCGACGATGTCATTGACATCATCCTCAGCGCCTCGCTCAGCCACCTCGACAACCTCATCACCGCCACCGAGGAGAGCACGCGCTGTCTGCTGCAGGCGTCACGCGTGTGCGCGCAGCTGCATCGCCTGCGCACACGCAGCATGCTACAGCACTACGGCGCCGTCGCCGCTGCATGCACGGCGGCGGCGGCGGCGGTGGCGTACACGTGCGCGACGTGGTCGCTGCCGTCACTTGCGGCGGCGGCGGTGGTGGTGGCGGCGGCGGTGGGTGCTGTGGGCGTCACCGTGTCGCGTTCCGCACTGCGGCGTACGTCGGACGAGCTGCTCGCGCGCATTGACGTTGTCTTTGAGCAGCTCTACGGCGGGCACGAGAAGACGACGGCCGATGAGTTGCGATGGCGCAATGTGGTGCGACAGCGTGTGCTGCATATTGCCGGCAATGCGACGGCGCGCGGCAACGACGGCATCGCCGCACTGCCGTGCGTCCGCGCGCGTCACTGTCGACAGATGGAGTATGTGCTGCAGACGGAGCTGCCGGCGCTGCGCGCCACCGCGAGTGCGCGGCGACACGCCGAGTGCCAGCAGCGCAGCAGCCGCCGCCGCCACAGCAGTGCAACAAGGTAGTATGCACCGGCCACCCCGACGGCACGCACGCCGAAGCGAAACGTAGAGTATGTTGGCGTGTGTGCATGCATATATATATATATATATATATATATATATATATATATATGTGTGTGTATCGCAAAGCAATTGCATACAAGTATGTGCGTAAACGTCTACGCGACACGGGTGCACATGATGTGTGTGTTTTGCATGCGTACCCCTTGTCGTTGTGCGTGCATCGTACTTCTAGTCCGTCACATACACGTACACACACACATACACATACACAAGTGAAGGCGCGATGCAGTGTACCATTGGCAAGACGTGCATTGTGCGCGATGCACTGCGACATGTGCTGACGCGCGTGCTGCACGTGCCTGCCGAGGCGGTGCTCGATGGCGACGGCGCAGGCATTGCGGTGCGCTGGTGCGATCGCGACTATGTCGGTGTACTGCCACTGGTGCACGTGCTGCGCCGCTGCTATGCAGTAGACGCGGCGGCGCGTCAGTTCCTTGGCACGACCGACGCGACGAGCACAGCGCTTGTCAATCAGTGGTTGACCAAGGCGGCACAGCTATGCGTTGACGCCACACAATACAACAACAACAGCAAGGACGCTGCGGCGACGACAGCGGCCGTGGCGCGCAACGGCAGCAACGACGATCTGACGAGCAGTGCCGCCGCCGCCGCAGCAGCAAAGTGTGGCTTTGCGGCAACGCTTTACATGGACGTTGAGCGCGCCATCGAGGCAAGCAAGCTGCACAGCGGCTTCCTCGCCGGCACGACGCACGCGACGATTGCCGATGTGCTGCTGTGCGCCGCCGTGTGCAACCACCCGTGCAGCCCGTACAACAACAGCAACAGCTCGTCTGGCGGCTGCGGCTGCTGCTGCGTGGCCGAGAGCGCGCGCGAGCAGCTGCTGTTGCACGGCGCCACGGTGCGGTGGTGTCAGCACGCGTGTGCCGCCGATGCGCAGCTGCAGTCACTGGGCTGTTGTCGCGTGCTGCAGCAGGCCGTCGACGCCGCCACGGTGGCAGCGGCAGGCAAGCGCACGGGCAAGCAGGGTGGCACGGCGACTGGTGGTGCCGCCACAACAACAGCCACGGCGGCGGCGGTGCCGAAGCCGGTGTTTGTGAAGCCGTCGGAGGAGGACATCCTGCGACGACGTCGCGAGAAGGAAGCGGAGCGTGCGGCGAAGGCGGCGGCCAAGGCGGCAGCTGCTGCTGCTGCAACGGCAACAACAACAACAGCGACGGCAACGGCAGAGGGCAACGGCAAGACGACGGCGGTCGACGCAGCCGACGCAACGCAGTCGCTGTCGATTGACGCCGTCGATGTGCGCGTGGGCCGCTTCAGCAATGTGCGCGTACACCCGCAAGCAGACCGGCTGTACGTCGAGGACATGCAGCTCGGTGACGAGGTGCGCACCATTGTCTCGGGCCTGGTGCAGCACTACACACGCGAGCAGCTCGAGGGCGAGCTGTGCCTGGTCGTGTGCAACATGAAGCCGCGTGCGCTGAAGGGCGTGACGTCGCAAGGCATGCTGCTGTGCGCCCTCGGCGAGAGCCACGGCAGCGAGGGCGGTGGTGCGGTGTGTCTGCTGCGACCACCCGCGGGCGCGCAGCCGGGCGATCGCATCGTCTTTGCGCAGCCTGGCGAGAGTGTGGCGACAGCGGCGGAGCACAGCAGTGGCAGCAGCGGCGCGACGCAAACGCACAAGCCGCTGAAGGAGGGCCAGATGAGCGAGCTGCTGTCGCACCTGCGCCTGGACGACGAGGCGCGCCTGAGCTGGAAGAGCCGTGTGGCGCGGCACGCGCACGGCATCATTGCTGGCCCGGCAAGCATGGCTGGGTGTCGTGTGTCGTAAGCGAACAGCATTGTGCAAAAGTGTATGTGTGCGCGTGTGTGGGCGTGTGTTGTTCTTTCCTTACGCGAGCATCAGTGACACTGTCGTGCTTATAGTTTGTGCCATGTGCTGTGTAATAGAAGCAAGCGTGCTTTGTCATCATGTGCATGTGTGTGTACATGTGTGTGTGTGTGTGTGTAGCGGCAGTAACAAGGGTGATGCAGTGCATGCCACGGCAAGTGCAGTGCGCAGCAGCGAAGTGCTGTCGTAGTGATGAAGTGCATGACAAGTGTGTGTGCGCCATGCGTCGTGTCACACACACATACATGCACACACATACCTGTGCTTGTGCTGCCCTTTGTGCACTGTCATTGTGCTATACATGTATGCGTGTGTCTTTGTGTCTTTGTGTCATTGTGTGTGTGTGTTCTTGTAGTGTAGAGCAGCGAGCCCGCACACAGCAAACCATGGC
>JAKVQF020000884.1:0-65449 GCA_023091115.2 Trypanosomatidae sp. Fi-14 | reverse complement strand
GTGTGCAAAGCGACGTGACGTCATACGACGCACGACATTCTTGTCATCATCACCTCTCTGTGTGTGTGTGTGTTTGTTATGTCGCCTTCTCGTGACATTCGACGTTGCTACTTTGCATCTTAGTCTTTTTTGTTAGGGTGCCAATGGCATTTGCGCGGTCGCGTGGCCTTGTCGGTTGCTTTGGCCTTCACGCACTGTTGCTCTATGGCATGTGTATTGTAGTGCTTCTTTCGGGTGTAGTCCGTGGCATGTCTGTCGCTGGTGTGGTGGACGTGTCGCCGAAGTACGCGTCTTTTGTGCTCGTTCGCGTTGTGGATGTTGCGAGCGGTGCCGTCGTGCGCATTGCCCCTCTTGATGCAACGCACACATTTAGTTTTGCGAATGTGATGGACAATGTTCGGCTGCAGGCTGTTTTGCAACCGTCAGAGCGGCAGTACCGCGTTGACACATCGTCCTCTGTGCTCGAGTTGGACGTTACGAATACGACGGTTACCGACGTGCGATTGCGTGTGGTTGTGATCAATGATGACGGAATCGACGCACACACTGGCGTGACGGCGTCTGCCGCACCAGAAAGCAGCCTTTTTGTTGCACTCGTTGTTTTGTGTGTATTTGCGCTGAGCTGGTCGCTGCGCCACCGCATCACATCACTTTCTGACGCACTCACGCTGAAGGCACCTCGGCCGCGACGTGTCGTGATGGTGCGCTAACGCATACATTGTACTTTGCCGTGCATTTGGTTTTTTGTGTGTATGTGTGTTCGTGTGCGTGTATGCGTGTGCGTTCGTGTACGTGTGTGTATGCGCGCGCTTATACACTTATGCACCTTGCACAAGTGCACGTCGTGCTCGGCTGGCACGACTGCGGCGCTTGTTTGCCGTTACGCTAACTTTTTCGTGTATGCTGTACTGTTGTATGTGTGCGTGTGTGTGTGTTGTTGTAACGAAGTGTGTGTGTATGTTTTTGTTGTCGTTGTGCTCGTGACGCATGTCGGCCTGTCGTCATTGTTGCAATGTTTGCGTGTTTTTGCCTTCACTGTCGCCACGTTGACGAGTACACAACGACTAGACGACAACGCGCCCTGACAGTGCAACCGTTGCGGAGCCGCTGCGGTTGTCCACCTTTGCGGTTTGATGCGTGTGCGACGAGCGTGCACACTTTGCCCTTGGCCTTGCATTGTTGCTTGTGCGCGCATGTCGTCCGACGACGCACACACCCCCGGCGCCGACACGGCTGGAAGCCAGTACGCTGACATGCAAACAATGTGGCAACGCGAGCTGCACGGCGACTTGTACGACTCGACGTCGGGGTGGTATGGCAAGGCGTTGTCGTATTGGCAAAAGGTGCCTGCCACGGTCAGTGGCGTGCTCGGTGGCATGGATCACATACACGACGTCGACATTGCCGAGTCGCGCGCGTTCATCAACGCCCTACCACAGCGCGGCACGTCGCGTGCGCTCGACTGCGGTGCGGGTATCGGCCGCATCACCAAGTCGCTGCTTGCAAGCATGTACGAGGAGGTGGACGTGCTCGAGCCGGTGGCGCACATGATGGAACAGGCCAAGGTCAACTTGACGGGGTTGCGTATTGGTACGTTTATACAGTCGTCGATGGAGACTGCGCAGCTGCCGGCGTGCACGTATGACTTGATTGTCATACAGTGGTGTGCCATTTACCTCACCGACAGCGACTTTGTTGCCTTTTTCCGACGCTGCAAGGCGGCCTTGACGCCCACTGGCTATATCTTCTTCAAGGAGAACTACTTTGACGACGATCGTTTTCTGGTCGACAAGGATGACAGCAGCATCACACGCTCCGACGCACACTACAAGCGGCTCTTTGCGCAAGCAGGCGTGACGCTTGTGCGCGAGGCACCACAGCGGAAGTGGCCACGTAACCTCATCGCCGTCAAGATGTATGCGCTACGCTGACGGGCAAAGCGAAAGTGTACGTGTATGTGTACGCGCTTTTGCGCTCTCTGTGTGGTGTGTGTGTTGTGCAGTACGCGTAACGGTAAACGTCACACAAGTATGTGCATGTGCTGCCCTGTGTGTTGTGTACTGGCCGATGTTGTGTGCCACGTGTTGCCTGCTTGCTTGCCACTACACCACACACAGACGCGCACGTGCGCTCGCCTTGTATACGACGTATATATTCACCGTAGTAACGAGACATACATACGTAACAGAGTTCCTTCTCACACACACACGCACACGCACACACACACCCCGCTGCACAAGCAGAGGCAACATACACGTGTGTTATACGAGTCGTGCGCGTGAGTTTTTGTACGCTCATCTGCACTGACGGCATGATTGACTCGATAAGCGGCAGTACAGCCGTGTCACTGCACACTGCCGTGCACGCTAGCAGTCGCGATGGTCACTGTCGCCTCGTCGAGAATGCCGAGGGTGAGCGCGCACTTGCGGAGCGCGTCGACGCGCTGCTCATGCGCATCAAGCAATGCACAGTGCAATACTATCGTCGCCATCGTCACGCGAGCGCACCACAATATGGCATCGGCAACGCACATGGCGTGGTGGCTGGCAGTGCTGCTGCCGCCCTCGGCACCCTCATCGGCGCAACCGCAGAGGCAAGCACAACGTCGGAGCAGTGGCTGGCTGTGCAAGACGGCGGCAACCACGTCAACAGCAATGGCGACAGCAACTTGCAGCAGCAGCAGCAGCCTCATCATCACGGCAAAGCGGGTACAAGCGCGGGCAACCGCAGCAGTAGCAGCAACAATAGCAGCAACAACAGCAACAGCAGCGCGAGCGGCAACGCAAGCGTAACAACAGCAGCAACAACGAGCGCTGCTGCTGCTGCTGCTGCTGCACACGGCAATGGCGTGCAGCCGCACCTGCACCACGGCAACAGCCCACCGGGTACAGGCGCCGCCGTGGCTGCCACAGCGACAGCTACTGCCGCTGCAGCCGCCGCAGCAGCAGCAGCGGCAGTACGCGCCGAGGGCGAAGTGTTTGCACTGCTGAAGGAGTCGCAGGCGATGGTGCGCCAACTCGACAGCGAGCGGCGCAGTTTTCGCGGTCACGCGCTACGGTTGCAGGCTGACGTGGATGCGTGTGTCGAGGCGCGCGCGGCGCTGCTGCAGCGACTGGGCGAAATGCATCAGCTTGTCGAGCACCTTGAGCATCAGCTGGCGGCGGCGCGCAAGAACGTTGACGTCGCGCAGGCGACGATGGAGCGGCAAGACGAGGAGTTGTACAAGCTGCGTCGCGTAGTGCGCGCACTGCCCTCGAGCTACGTTGTGCCCAGCTCCGTGTGCATGATGACTACGGGGACGAGCAGCAACAGCGGCAGCGGCAGCAACAACAATGGCAATGTCAGCAGCAGTAGCAGCAGCAGTCATGTCTTTTATGCCGGTGGTGGTGGTGCAACGAGCATGAGCAGTGCCGGTCTGCTCGCCGCCTCGGACGTGTTGCTGACGCCCGGCACGTCCTCGTCGGCGGTGACGACCGCGGCGACGACGGCGATGACGACGGGCACGGCAGCTGCAGCTGCGGCGGCGATGACGACTGCCGCTGTTTTGGGCGGCAACAACAACAACAACAATGGCTGTGGTGGCGTCGTCGGCGAGACGCTCGTCCGCGTTGTCGACCTCGTCCCGGACCGCCGCTTCGAGGCCGCTTTCCAGGACAAGATGGACGTCATTGCCTACAAGCGTCGCTACCGGCGCATGCGTGCACTGTACGAACGACGTATGCAGCAGCTCGAGGCGCTGTACATGGAGCTGGAGGATGTGCAAGACCACGTGGTGGGCGGTGAGCGTGCGGTGGTGCGCATGCTGCTGCTCAGCCCCGCGTACACGCACGCACGTGCGACGGCGGCGGCGGCGGCGGCGCTCGCAAGCAATGACGCATTCTACCGCGGCGACGGCGAGGACGAGGCTGCGGCGCTGTACAGCAGCGCACGCGGCGCTGCTGGCAGCAACAGCAGCGGCAACAACATGATGGACCGTGGTGCTGGTGGTGGTACTGCTGGCGGTGTGTCGTGGCAGCTGCCCTTTAGCCCGACGAGCGCCGAAGACGCGACGATTGCGGCGCTGCTGACGCGCGCGCGGGGTGGGGCGGCGCTGAAGCGTGGCCGTGACGCGCTACTGCAGCTCAGCATGCGACTAAAAAATCTACAAGACGCGGGCGTGGACTCGTTGTACGGCGTCATGCTCGACGCACTACGCAAGCTGCCCGCCAGCCACGCCGCCGAGGCGCGCTACTTGCAGCGCCTCTTTGAGGTGCAGCTCGTCAAGCAGCAGCACCGCGCACACGAGCTGCTCGTTGAGCTCGTGCGCACCGTCAATGCGTGGGCGAAGAGCGTGGCGGAGGCGAACAAGGGTGTGTCGGCGGTGATGGTGCATAGCGCGGGTGGCTACCACGCGGGACAGCAGAACCACACGAGTGGCAGCAACGGCAACAACAGCGGCGTTGTCGTGTCGTCGCCGTCGTCGTCCTCGTCGTCGCCGTCGTTGCTGTCGCGCACGCGTGAAGTGGCGTGCATGACGGTTGCCACGCCAGCGCTGCCGTCCGAGTCGCGGCGTGTGCGCATGCTCGAGGACGAGCTGCTGACGCAGCAGCGCCGTGCGCAGCAGCTGAAGACGGAGCTGCAGGGCGACATTGCGGCGGCGACGAGTGAGCGACGGCACGCGCGCGAGTGCGCGCTCGTCGCCCTCGTGCACCTCGAGACGCTCGAGCGGATGATCTACGCGGCGGTCAAGCTGGCCTACATGCGTCGTGGCAACACACGCGCCGCCGACGCCGTCGTAGACCCCTTCCATGCCATGGCCACACCACTGCGCGAGGCCGTGCTTGACGACGCGCGACTGTTTGCCAAGCTGGCTGAGGCGACCGAGCTGAGTGCGCGATATTTGCAGCAGCTGACGTGCGAGGGACTGGCCGCCGTCACTGCCGCGAGTACGACGGCGGCGACGTCGACGACGATGACGAGCGCGTGTGCACGCAGTCGCAGCAGCAGCAGCGCGGGCGCGTACCATGGTGGAGGCAGCGGCAGTGGCAGCAGTCATAGGAGACACACACGGCACGCCATTGTCACGATTGCCGGCGGCGGCGGCGGCGGCAGTCGAGCAAACAGCAGTGGGCCGGCGAGTGCGGCGGCGAGTCCGTCGCGGCTGTACACACGCGCACACTCGTCACACTCGTCGCGCGACACGGCATTGTCGTACGCGCACGACAGCAATGACGAGGACACTGTTGCTGCTGCGGGCAGTGGTGGTGGTGGTGCGTTGTCGAGGACGCGGCGTACGCGTGTCTTGCTGCTCGGCAGCAACAACAACGGCAGCAGCGGGAACGTGACAGCTGCCGACACATCGCGATCGCGGTCGCGGCGTTGTCGTGGGTCAGAGACTGCCGATACGGCACCGACGAGTGTGTTGGCGCCGCACAGCGCAGCGTCAGCAACACCGCTGCGACCACATACGACGACGACAGCAGCAGCAGCAGCAATGAGTGGTGCGGCAGCAGCCGACGCGCCGTGTGACGCGGCAGGTGAGTTGTCATCGTCGCCGACGACGAGTCCGCTGCGACAGCGCTCACAGCAACCACCACCACCATCATCATCACAGCAGCAACAACAGCAACAACAGTCGTCATCATCGTCACAGCAGCAACAGCGGCGGTTGTGTAGTGCGTCGGGGCAATCCTCGTCGTTGCTGTCGTCATCGTCGCTGCGCTGGCCGACGCAGACACGGGCGTCACAGCTGCGTGTGCTCGCGGCGGGCGTGCGACGCAAGACAGTCCCCGCCACACTGCCAGCGACGTGTGCGCTGCGAGGCGGTGAGGCGCGTACGGCGGCGTTGCTCGTCCGCGACGTGGACACACACCAAGACGCAACGGAGGCGACGCTGCGGCCTGCCGAGACGGACGAAGTGGTGCTGATGACGCAGCCTGCGACGACGGCGCCGTCGGTGACGAGTGCGACAACGACAAGGGCAGCCGCCGAAGCTGTGACAGCAACGGGCGTTGTTGCTGCGACAGCGGCGGCGGCGGCGGCGCGGACGCAGACGACGAGCGTGTCGTCTGCCGCGATGGCGGCGCTGCTCGCGCCGTCTGCGCAGTTGCCGATGACGCAGCGGCGCACGCGCAGCTCGACATTGCCCGCGACGGCGGCGGCGCTGCTGCCACTACCCATGACGCCGTCAACGACGACGACGGTTTTGACTACACCACCACTACATGCAACAGCAACGACGACAATAGCGGCTGCCATGACGAGTGCAACAGCAGTCACGACGATGGGCAGTGGCACGTCGTTGTCATCTACACTCGTGCCAACTGCTGTACGGCATGAGTGTGTGACGGCACTACCACCACCACCACCGTGCAGCGTGGCACTGTCGTCGTCATCGTCGTCGTCGCTCGCGCGTTCGTGGCGCGCAAGCGTCGCCGCACGCGGCGGTGTCGCTGGCGCCGAGCACGACGGTGGTGCGAGTGGTGGGGGTGTCAGTGGCAGCAGCAATGGTGGCAGCACGGACGCGAAGCCGGAGCAGCGTGGCGGGCGTAGTAGCGGTGGCGTTAGCAGTACAACACAGGTGGCAGGACTACAACGCGTCATGACAGTCATACAGATGGAGCCGTGCTAGCTAGCCCTGACGAACACGTGACATGACGTCTCATTTGTGTGTCTGTGTGTGTATGTGTGCGAGTGTGTATGTATACTTTGTGTAAGCATGGCAACGGCGCACTGTCTACTCGTGTTGCGTACGCTGCTGACACGCAATTCTTCTCGCATATACTTGCACTATACTAGATGCGTTCGTCGTGCACATCTTCCTTTGCCCTACTTGCATCTTGTGTTGTTGTATATATGGTGCATAGATGTGTGTGTGTGTGTGTGCACCCATCCTGTCATCATGTTTTGTGCTTGTTTTGCAGCAATGGACGGGGTTTGCGCGTTGGTCGCTTTGCTCACTCATTCGTTGCTGTTCCTTTTTTGTTGTATATGTGTGTGTGTGTGTGTATGTGTGCGCGTCAACATGTGTGTGCGTGTGTGTATGTTTTGCTTCATTGGAGTCTGATGTAGTTTGACCCTGCGTGTGTTTTTTGTTTCGTCCTGCTTGCCACACACACACACACATATATGTGCTTATGACGAGTAACATGCAGCATGTACACTAATGCGCATCGCAATCTCATCACACTAACGCAAACATTCACATGTATGTGTATATGCACACATACACACAAACCATCTTTTACATGTAGTGACAAGCTTGTGTACATGTACGCCCAGGCGCCTTGCCGCTCGCGTCGTCGTCTTCGTCGTAAGTGTAGGCTGCGCACGACGTCTGTCAAGCGCACTTGTGCATTCGTCACCAAGTCATGTAAACCACACACACACACACACACACGTGTATATGTGTATATATATTCTCAGCAAAGTAGACATGAGCGTGCTAGACGTCATTGTCACTTGTCGTGCGCGTACGTTGGCGTCGTTGTGCACACGTGCACATATGCCTACACGTGTGTGTGCATCTGTGTGTGTGCGCGCGCAAATACTGTATATGGTGTATACTTTGACTATACGTGTACGTCACACACACACACACACACATACACACACATTGACGTGTTGACGCGTGTGTCTGCGGTCGCTGTATGTTGCCAATGTCTGCGAGCGTGTCTTTCTCTGTATGTGTGTGTGTGCATGCGACCACATGCACACGCACTTACACATACGTACATGTGCATGTGTTGCTGTCGCTCTTGTGTATATTTGTGTCTGACACACACATATATGTAGTGTAGACACACACTCGCTGTGCGTGCCCTTGCACATATCTGCATACACCCGCGCATACACATTGTACGCGCAGCATCATGTCCGGCAGCGTCTCGGTCGCCGCGCAAGCGGAGCTGATGGAGAAGGAAAAGACGGTGCTCGAGCACCAGCAACGTCTTCAGGGCCTGCGCGAGACGATCAAGACGATGGCGAACCGACAAGTGACGCTGAAGCGCGCGAAGCGGCGGGCCGAGATTAC
Source organism: Trypanosomatidae sp. Fi-14 (assembly GCA_023091115.2). NCBI lineage: Eukaryota > Euglenozoa > Kinetoplastea > Trypanosomatida > Trypanosomatidae > Trypanosomatidae sp. Fi-14. The sequence goes on along the minus strand of JAKVQF020000884.1, from coordinate 57,438 downwards.
GATTGGCGAGCTGGCACGCTTGCCTGTCGAGCATGCCGTGTACCGCAGCATTGGTCGCGCCTTTGTGCGCTCGAGTGTGCGCGAGATGGTCGATGGCAACAGCGAGCTGATTGAGCGCAGCGACGCCGAGGACACGCGCTTGTCGCAGGAGAAGCAGCGCACGGCAGAGACGGCGTCGCAAGAGGAGGCGCAGCTGCGTCGTGCCATTGACGAGTACCGCAGTGTGTTGCAGTTTGTGCAGGCCATGCAGACACGCGGTAGTGGTGGCAGCAGCACGCAGAGCTAAGCCACACAGCGCCTTTCTGTGTGTGCTTGTGTGCGTCCGTGATGTAAGCTGGTGTAACTGTATGTCATGTACATGTACATGCGTGTGTATGTATGTGCACGTGTAAGCGAGGCAGTTCTGATGCAGTTGTTGCAGCTGCCGCTTCGTCTGTGTGTGTGTGTACATGATGACGCGAGAGCTGCACTCGTCTGCCTGCGTGTCTGTTTGCTTGCCGCCACACTGTGACAGACACACGCACGCACACACGAGTAGCACCGTCACGTGCACCTCTGCGCTGTGCAGCGATGCTGCGGTGTGGCCTGTGTACGCTGCTGAAGGCGAAGCGTGTGGTGCCCATGGGCTACAGCCGCAGTACGTTTTACAAGAAGCTGCGCAGCCCGCGCGCGAGCAAGCCGTGGCGTGATCGCAGCGCCACCTCTGCCGGTCGCATCGAGCTCGTCGTCAACAGTGATGTGGTGACTGACGATGGCAGCACCGTCATGGGCAACCTGACAACGGCTGGCCCGCTGGGCGTCCGCACGGCACATCTCGCGCCCCACGTGGCCACGGCCAATGAGTACAACGCTAACATGACGACCACCTCTGCTGCAGCAGTACTTGACACGCAAGCGTTGTATGGCGCTGATGCGGGCGTGCCGCGGGCGGTGCTGCCACCATCATCATCATCGGTGTCGACATCGTCGTCGTCGCAGTCGGCCGCAGCGCTGTTGCCGCCCGACAGCGGTGACGACCACGGCGCCGTCGCCACCACGACGGCGTCGCCGAGCAGCGACGCGATGAGTGTGCTGCCGATTGGCGACGCGCTGGATGTGACGGTGGCGCGCGTGCAGACCTACGCCGACGGCGCGGTGCCGATACACCTGCAGCAGTACAAGCGCACTCGCCGCGAGGCCGCCGAGGCGACGCAGCTGCCACGACACCTCAACCGACTCTTTCACAAGATCATGGGCTGGTCATCGGAGCTCGTCGAGCTCGAGGACGAGGACAAGGACAGCGCGCAGCCGTCATCATCGTCATCATCGTCGCCTGTGCGACGGCACGCTGACGCGCATGACGAGCAGCCGCAGATGCAGCCACAGATGCTGCGCAAGAAGATGCACAACTTGACCGACACGGTCAAGTATGGACTGTTGCTCGAGGCGCACGAGAAGGACAAGTTTGCACTGGAGAATAAGCTGCAGCTCGCTGGCACAGCGCTCGAGCGCCGTCTGCTGACGTGGGAGGGTCTGCGTGTGCTTGACCAGGCCCCCGCAGACGAGCTCGCCAGCACGCAGCGTGACAAGACGGCCATCGTGCTCGAGGCGCCGGCGTCGTTTCGCGTGCCAGTCGTCAACCGCGACTGCTGCCCAGGCTGTGGGGCGCTGCTGCAGGACACGGATGAGGGCGCGTTTGGCTACGTCACGGCCGATGAGGTGGCACGCTACGTGGCGCTGCACGAGGAGCGGGTGCGGCTGCGTCACGAGTACGCCACGCGCATGGCCGAGTTGCAGGCGCACTGGGCCAAGCACGGCCGCCGCGTCGGCGAGGAGTGGCTCGACTTTATGACCGAGGACGAGTTCAGGGCGTTTTACAAAACGCGCAGCGGGGCGTTTGTCTGCGGCCGCTGCCACGCCCTGCGCCACCTCGGCGTCCATGGCCAGCGCACCGTGTGGTCGGCGCCCGACTTCACCGCACAGCTGCGTGCGCTGCGGGAGCGGCGCTGCGTCGTTGTCCTCGTCGTTGACGTGACGGACTTCCCTGGGTCGATGGTGTACGACTTGCCGGGGCTCATCAGCATGAACAACCCGGTCATTGTGTGCGTCAACAAGATGGACTGCGTGCGCAATCGCTCCTTCAACTACGGCGGCCGTGACACGGCGGTGGCGGCGCGGCTGGTGTCGCCGCGGTACGTGCGCCGCTGGGTGCTCGACATGGCGCTGCAGTTTCAGCTACCGCGACACTGCATACGCGACGTGGTGCCCGTGAGCGCGACGCGGGGGTGGCACATGGCCGAGTTGCTCACGGCGATTGAGCGTGCGGCGAACCTCGACTTGCGCCAGCCGCACGCCCCTCTGCCGACCTACTTTGTCGGCGCCGCGAATGTGGGCAAGTCGTCCGTGATCAACGCGCTGGCGCGGCACTTGTGTGTGCCGCAGCCGCCCCACCCACGCAGCCGCAAGGTGTACTACACGCTGCGCGACCGCGCGAGCGGCCGCGAGACGGTGCATTGGCGCTGGTACACGCCGCCGAATGTCAATCGGGCCGAGATGCGTGACGTGCGTGCGCAGCAGGGCAGCCGCAACGCGCCCATTGTGACGACGTCGTCGCTGCCCGGCACGACCGTTGCCGTGAACGCGGTGCGGCTGTCGCTCTACCACGCCGGCGGTGGCGGCGGCGGTGGCAGTCAGCATGGTGACGGTGACGAGAGCAGCCGTGGCAGCGGCCGCGGCGCCGACGAGGCGGCGGTGGCCGACGGCGACGCACGCCGGACGTGGAATGCGCAGACGTACTTTTACGACACCCCCGGTGTGCTGCCGCACTGGCATCGGCACTCGCCGCTGACACTGCTGCAAATGCGGCGGACGCTCATACGAGCCTACCGTCACCCACAGTCGTTTCTGCTCGCCCCCGGCCACACCATCTTCCTCGGCGGGCTCGCGGCGGTGGACGTGGTCAAGGGGCCGGCGCATGGGCTGCTGTTCATGCTGTACACCTCACACAAGGTGCGCAGCGCCATTGTCGACACGGCCCGCTCCGACGCCTTTTGGCACGAGCAGCTCGGCCGCGCCCTCTACCCGCCCGGCTCACATGAGCAGCTGCAGTCGCTCAGCGATGCCGCCAGTGCGCCTACGCTGCGCGAGAGCAGGAGCTACTACTTTGAGTGCTACGCGCGTCATCGGCTGCGGCCCAAGGCGGACGTGTACGTCTGCGGCCTTGGCTGGGTGTCGTTTTGCGTGAGCGAGCAAAGCGATGTGGTGCTGCGCGTGCGCACCTTGCCAGGCGTCGTCCATGGCGTGCGCGAGCCGCTGCGGTACAATGAGCTGCGTGGCCTGCGCCGCTGGCCGCGCCTCTTGCGCCGCTTCACCTTTCGTGGCCTGCACGACGTGGACGAGCCAGTCGACAAGGAATCGGTCGGCACCGTTGTGCGCCTGACGGCTGGCACGGACGACGGCAGCAACGGCAACACCACCCATGGCAACGACGAGGGTACACACGCTGCGTCAGCAGCTGCTGCTGCTGCAGTTGGTGACGCGACTGCGGCGAGTCGGCCAGCGACAACGTCGCCTGCCTCGTCGGTGCTGCAGACACTGCGCACAGTGACCAAGCCTGCGCCACCGCCGTCGCAGCGTGACGTGGTGGCGTCGTCGGCGCCGTTTGCCGCACTTGTCCGTGAGCTGCAGATGAGTGGCAAGGTGTAGCGTACGCTGGTACTGACTGCGCATGTGCGTACATACGATGACATGCATATGTGTATATGTGCTCGTGTGCGTGTGTGTGTGCGTGACAGAGTTGCTGCATGATTGCTTGCTTGTTGCACGTTTGCGTGCACATGCTCGTTGTACACGATTGCACACGCGTATCTGGATAAAGGTGCTCAACACACACACTCACAAGCAACTACACACTCACTTACAAGCAACTACACACACTTCGCATTCGTGTCACTCGCTCTACTTCGACAAAAACACACACACACACACACTCGCTACAACTTCAGCAATGGCTTTCGAGGCACTTCAGGGCAAGATGGACGTTGGTGTGCACATGCTGTTTGTGTGCATCGTGTTCATCTTCCTCGTCACCTCGGCGCCCATCTCGCAGTTCAAGGGCAAGGGTCTGACAAACAGCGGCGCCAGCAAGCTCACGTGCGTGACGGTGTGGGGCGTCAAGAATGACTGCACGCTGAACCCGTACGACTACAACGCCGGCGACGTTACGTGCGACAAGACAAAGAAGCTGATGCAGGCTGCTGAGGCGTTCTACATCATCTCGGTCGTCGTCTCGCTCATCGAGTTTGTGCTTGCGGGCATCTACTTTATTGGCTTCCGCACACGCATCGCTGTTGTGGTACTCGCCATTTTCGAGGTTGCCTTCGCGCTCATTCCATGGGTCATGATGACTGTGGTGTGGTCCGATAACTCGTGCGACATGGGCAGCGTCGCCATCAACGCGACAACTGGCAAGGTCAACGGCATCCCATACGGCAGCCTCCTGCGCGACAACTTCAAGCGCAGCGCTGGCTACGGCATGACCATCACTGCCTGGGCACTGCAGGTTATGTCAGTGTTTGTGCTCTTCCTCATCAAGTAGGCGGGGCGCGCAACGATGCACGCACACGCACGTACACATGTAACCAGCACGCACTGGTGCACCTCTTTGCTTTTTGCGCATGTGTAGATGCACAAGCATGTATGTATGCATGCATGTATGTAGGGTTGTCGTTGTGTACGCGTGTTTGCTTGTTTGTGTACATGCTCGCTGTGTTGACGCACTCGAGTGTGCTATAACAAACACTACATTGCACACGTGCGCATGCGCGCGCGCCCGCATGCGGCGATGCACACCGTGTTGCCACACGCACTGACACATACATACACACATGCGTGCTCTTGTGCCCGCCTGTTTGCTTGTGTGCGTGTGTGTGCGCGTTTGCATAAGTGCGTTGCGTGAGTAAATGTGTGTGAGTGAGTGAGTGAGTGTGTGTGTACGTGTGTGCGTGTGCCTTTGACTGTGCGATGATGATGTCGGCACACTGACATTGTCACACCACTACAGCTAACTGAAAACGTTTTCTTCTAACACGTCTATGCTCGATATATATATATGTATATGACACACACACACACACACACCCCACTCTCTTATCTCTGGCCGCCCTCGCTCTTTCCCTTGCTCTCTTTTCTCGTTCTTGTTCTGTCCTCCCAGGTGTCTTTCTACCATGTCCTCCTCACTACGTCGTCGGCGACCCTTTTTCGCACGCTTGTACTACGCATACACACATATACACACACATAGGGCAACGACACACGGCGTCATGCTGCAACGACAAAAAACAGTATATACATTTACGTATACCTTATGCATTAGCATATATACATACATATACGCGCATCTATATATATGTATGTGTGGCAGTGATGTTGTCTGTGTGTGTGCACGTATACGAGGATGTTGTTGCTGTTGTCGCGTCCTCGCGTATCGTAACGTTTGTGTGTGTGTCTGTGACGATGTAGGCCTACACGTCTGTGCCTGCATGTATATGTGTGTGTGCATGTTTGCGTTTGCTCTTTTTTCTATGTCTCCGTCTGTATGTGTGTGTACGTTGACGTTTGTATGTATCGTGTGTTGTGCGAGTAGTGCGCGCTCGTCTCGCGCTACATCGTTGTTGCGCCTTCTTTGCCACTGTCGTCGTTGTCGAGCTGACATGTTTACTTGCTTGTTTTGGGCGAGTATGGTATGCTGCGTAAGATACGCTACACGTAGTGTAACGTGCTTTTCTGTATCTTGCTGCATGTATGTGTATGTGTGTGTGTGTCGTGTTGTGTTTGCAGCAACTGTACCTCTGTGTCTGTCTGCACGCGTGCATCTTGATGTCCTGTATGTGTGTGTGTGAGTGCTCGTGTGCTTCGCCTCATACAATGTCTGTGCATCTGCGAGAAGGGTTGTACTGTGCGCATGCGCGCATATGTGTATATATTTATATATGTGACGCGACACCTGACTACAAAAAAGGCTATATCGTACACATGTGTGTGTATGTGCACAACGACATTGTAACTACAGCTGTGTGTGGCCAGTCTGCACGCATGCACAACACACACACACACAGACACACACACACACACACACACAAATGGTCAAAGTATGCACGAGATTGTGTATGTGTGGCAGGGCAGGTGTGCGGCGGTGCATATCGGAAAACGCGGTGTAACGCTAGAGAAAGAGTAACTGGAAGCAAAGTTATACTCGTTTCGCACGCACGCGTCGACGGTCGAGCAAAAAGCATATATATATGTGTGTGTGTGCACGTATATACATTTGTGAGTGTGTATGTGTGTGTGTGTGCCGAGTGCACTACTAGTGACGGTGCAATACGTGCTAACGATGATGCTAAAGACAAAGTTACAAACACAAACAAGCACATGATGCACATGCGTGCATGTATGTGTGTATATATGTGTGTGTGTATGTGTGCCTGCATAAGCGTAGATGCCCCAAAAAGAAGTATGTGCAGTGAGGACAAAGCAGCAGCAACAACAATGGCAAAGCACACCTCGACAGCATAAGCAGTTGTCATGACTTGCGTGTACGGTATGTGTGTGTGTATATGTGTGCTTGCCGTATGACTTGGCTGCGTCGCTTCAGCCACACACACATGCATACACGTATACATACACGTGTACATACACGCGTGCACACACACACACACACACACACACAAGCGCGCACGTGTGTGTGAAAGTGCTGCAGCGTCACGAGCATACTGTGTATGTACGTTAGTGTGTGTGTGTGCGTGTGCACGTATACGTGCCTGCCGCGCAGTGCATGTGCGTGCTGTATGTCACCTTACTTGTTTGCTTCTCATGCGCTTCACAATAACAATAACAAACACACATGCATACATACACCTTGTCTAGTCTCTCGTCTGTGTTGTACGCACGTTACACACACACACACACACTACAGATCAGCGCTGTTTTGTGCAGTTTGTTGCTAAACCATACAAGCCGGGTACACATTGTGCAGCATCTACAGCCATGGCAAAGCACCATCACTTTTGGCAGCAAGACTATAAACGCCACATTGGCGCCACGATACAGATTGTGACGTGCTTCTTGGCCTTTGTCTTTGTCACGGTCGGCACCCCGCTTGGCCAGCTCATGTTCCGCCAGACCAACCCCGATGGCAGGCGCGCGTGCTACACGCTGTGGGGCATGCATGGCAACTGCTGGAACGCCGCGTACGACGACCGCGCCGACAAGGACCCGTGCGCGCCGCGCCGCACACGTTTCCAGGCCGCCGAGGCGTTCGCCATCATCGCCATCTTCTCGCTCCTGCTTCAGTTGCTCTTCTCGTGCTACCAAGTCAGCGGCAGCAACTACCGTGTTGCCATACTCTTCTTGGCCGTCTTGTCGCTTGCGTCGACGGTGGTGCCATGGGCTGTCGTGGCGGCGACGTACAACACGCCGTTCTGCGGCGATGACTCGCGGACGAAGAAGTACATGACCTATGGCGCCGGCTTTGCGCTGCTCATTGTGTCGTTCATTATTCAGTTCATCGGCCTTGTTCTGTTCATCTTCCTCGAGCCATAAGAAGGGCACAAGGCACGGTATGCTGCGGCTGCTATGTGTGTGCATGTGTATGTGAGTGAGTGAATGCGTACGTGTCTGTGCATTCGTCCTTTTGGCTGGCGACGGTGCAGTGCACGGCGACGAATGACAATGTACGGTGTAACCGTGTACAAGTTGCGATGACTGCGTGCATGACGTGTGTGTATGTGTATGTGTGTGTGTGTGTGTAGAGTGTTGTAGTGTATGTAGGCGTGTACAAGTCATGAACACACAAGCTATTTAACAAGAGTAAAGTATGCATGCATGCATGTGTGTATGTGTATGTGCATATGTGTGTGCGCGCATATGATGCTGCAGCTGTGCGACGCGGCGTGCGTCTCGTCCTTTGGCTGTTCACTTACGATAATGTGTTTGTACAACAACAACAGTGTATGCAAGAATATATATATATACTATATATATATACAAAAGTGTCCTGGCTCGCTTGCACGCGAGTGTGGCAAGTCACACCCATCCCTTCATGTCGAGCTCATCGCATGCGTGTATGTGTGAATGTATGTGTGTGTGTATGTGTGTGTGTGTGTTCATGTGTGTACAACATTGCCGTTCTATACACGCACAAAATAGTGAGGTGTAATACGTGTCGATGTGTGTGTGTAGTGCATGCGTGCGTGTGCGTGCGTGCTTGCGATGGTCGAGTGTGTGGAGCGTAAGTGGATCAGGGTCACTAATATGCAGACAGTTATTCACACACACACACACGCGCACACGCACGAACGAGAGAGTGTGTGAGGTAGTGTGCGTATGCGTGTTGTTGCAATCATACATCTGCGTTGTGCTTGTTGCAATGCTGCCTTGTTGCCGTGTCGTTGACTGGACGCACTTACATATACATGCACATGTATGCGTACACAAACACACGCACACACACAGTTACATAGAGCACAGCTCAAGTTTGTGTGTGCGCGTTTGTGCTTGTGCTTGTGTGCGTTCGTGTCTTTGTCACTCTGCGCGAAACTGTGTGTGTGTGTACCTCTACATACAGGTACACGTCAACGGCGACGGTGACAATGACGAGCAAGGGTCGTGTGCTTGTGACGGGTGGTGCCGGCTTTGTGGGCAGTCACATTGTTGACCGCGCGCTTGCCGAGGGCTATGAGGTTGTGTGTGTCGACAACCTGTACACGGGCACGCGCGACAACTTTGCGCAGCACACTGGCAATGCGGCGTTTCGTTTTGTGCAACACGACGTCAAGCACCCGTTCCCTGACGACGTGACAATGACAAAGTCGCCGTACACATTCATCTTTCACATGGCGTGTGCGGCGTCGCCGACGCACTACCAGAATGACCCGATTGGCACGACGCTGACGTGCGTCAATGGCACCTACCACGTGCTGCAGATTGCCACGCAGCACAACTGCCCCGTGCTCATTGCGTCCACGTCGGAAGTGTACGGCGACCCGCTCGAGCATCCGCAGAAGGAGACGTACTGGGGCCACACACACTGCAACGGCATTCGCAGCTGCTACGACGAGGGCAAGCGCTGCGCCGAGTCGCTGTGCTTTGACTTTTACCGTCGCTACGGCACCAAGATACGCGTCGCACGCATCTTCAACACGTACGGCCCGCGCATGTGCTTCAACGACGACCGCGTCGTCACCAACTTTATTCTGCAGGCGCTTGAGGGTCGCGACATTACCGTGTACGGCAGCGGCGAGTACACGCGCTCCTTTCAGTACATTGACGACCTCGTCGAGGCTTTTTGGCGCTTCATACGCCACCCCAGCGAGCCCGGCCCGATGAACCTCGGCAACCCCGACGAGTACACGATACGCGAGCTTGCCGAGAAGGTCATCCGCCTCGTGCCTGGCACGACGTCGAAGATTGTCAACTTGCCACCCGTCGAGGACGACCCCAAGCGACGCAACCCAGACATCACCAAGGCGAAGACGCTGCTGCATTGGGAGCCGACGGTGCACGTCGACATTGGCCTGCAGCGCACCCTCGACGACGTGGTTGCACGCAAGAAGCGAATGATACCGCAGGCAAACTAGATTGTATACGTGCATGTGTGTGCATGTGTGTGTGTGTTCGTCATAGCAATAAGGGTTTACATCTACGCATCACGCATGCGCGTAGTTGTCATTTAGTACTTTTGTGTACATATGCATGCATGTGTGTGTGTGTGCGTGTGCGAAGACGTGTCCATGTTGTTGTTGTTGTTGTTGTTGTGTACACTTGTTGTAGTTGTGCCGTGCGCTCCCGCCGACGTGTTCTCGACACTTGCACACCTACTCACGTGTTTGCTCACTTACTTGCTTGTGTGTGTCTGTTTGTGTTTGTGTACGAGTAAACAAGCACCATGACGGCGCCGCTGCAACACCTGTATGTGCAGTGCAACCCACTGCTCGACATCTCTGCCGTCGTTGACGAGGCATTTCTGCGGCGCTACAAGGTCGAGAAGGCGTCGGCGACGCTGTACTCGGACGAGCAGGAGGGCATCTTTGAGGCACTCGAGCAGCGCGCGGACGTCGTGTATGTGCCCGGTGGCTCAGGACTGAACACGGCGCGCGTCGCGCAGTGGATGTCGCGGGCGGGGCGGGGTGAGTTTGTGACGTTCGTTGGCTGCATTGCCAGGGACAAGTACGGCGACAAGCTACGCGACGCCGCCGAGGCTGACGGCGTCGTCATGGAAGTCGAGTACACCACAGCGGCGCCGACGGGCTCGTGTGCTGTTTGTGTGTGCAACAAGGAGCGCTCGCTTGTCGCCAACCTCGCGGCGGCCAATGCGCTGTCCTCGGCACACATGCAAAGCGCAGGCGTGTTGCGCGCCTTGGCGGCGTCGCGGCTCTTCTACGTCACCGGCTTCACGCTGACGCTGAATGTCGACTATGTCTTGCAAGTTGCCCGCGCCGCCCACGCCGCCGTCGACGGCGGCGTCTTTGCGATGAACCTGTCGGCGCCGTTTATTGTGCAGTTCTTCAGCGACAATTTGCGACGCCTGCTGCCGTACGTGGACGTGCTCTTTGGCAACGAGGACGAGGCCCGTGCGCTGGCGAAGCTGCTGGGCTACGACGAGGCCGTGCCCATTGCCGAGCTCGCGCAGCGCGTCGCGTGTGAGTTGCCGACGCAGCACGACAAGGACAAGGACAACACGACGAGCAGCGGCGGCAGTCGACAGGACGACGACGACGCTGCCGCGGCTGTTCGGCGTCGTGGCGCACGCGATCGCCTTGTCGTCTTTACGCAAGGCAGTGCACCGACGGTGTGGGCGCGGCAGAGCGGCGCGCACGGCAGCGTTGCCGTGCCACCGATTGCGCCGGAGAAGATTGTTGACACCAACGGCGGTGGCGATGCGTTTGTTGGCGGCTTTCTTGCCGCCTGGGCGCGCGGTCGTGACGTGGCGCGCTGCTGCGAGGTGGGCAACTATGCCGCGGGCGTCGTCATTCAGCACGACGGCTGCACATACCCACCGACGCCGGACATGACGCCCTAGCGTGCCTGACATAATAACACTACAAAGCGCAAGACTATGTTGTATGTGTGTATGTGTGTGTGTAGGTTAGCGAAGCATAACGAGACGCGTCGTCGTCGTCGTCGGCCGCGCGTGCGCGAGGTACGCCGACGAGTGGTGTTCTTATGACAGCATCACATAACGTATGTGTGTGTGAGTGTTTGACGATGACATGACACAAGCAGACGGTGGACAAAGCATGTCAGTGCGCATTTTGCGTTTGTGTGTGTGTGCTTGTACTTGTCTACGATGCCTTTGTGTGTGTGTGTGAGTGTGTGAGTAGTGCGCGACTTGCTCGTGTCGCCATGGACGCAGCAGCGACGGCGGCGGCGGTGCGTGCGTGTGTGCTCTTTGTGCAGTGCAATCCGCTGCTCGACTGCAGCGTCGACGTTGACGAGGCATTTCTGCAGCGTCATGGCGTGCAGCTCGGCAGCAGCTACGTGTACACGAGCAGCGACGACAGGTGTCCGCACAAGGCGCTGTTTGACGAGCTGCTCATACGGCAACGCGACAGCGGCAGCGGCAGCGATGGTGACGTTGTTTACAGCGCAGGAGGGGCGGGCCTGAACACGGCGCGTGTCGCGCAGTGGGTGTTGCGCGCGAATGCAGCAGCAGCGGCAACAACGCAAAACGACGGCGACGACGCAGCCGTGGCGACCGCACCACACGAAGGCGGCGGCGCCGTCGTCTTCGCGGGCTGTGTCGGCGATGACGCGGCGGCGACGCAGCTGCGCCGCGCGGCCGCGCGGGACGGCGTGGTGGCGGTGTGGCAAGTTGCGCCGGCGGGACAGCACACGGGCCGCTGTGTGGTGCTGCACTGCGGCGGCGCACGGGCGCTCGTGGCGGAAGTGGGGGCGGCGGCGTGCTTGCGCGTCGATTGCCTCGACACTGCGCCGATGCATGACGCGCTTGCGGCGGCGCGAGTAGTGTACACGACACTGTACAGTGCCACGCCGTCGCACGCGCAGCACGCGATGAAGCTAGCCGCGTCAACGCGCAGCAGCAACAGCACCGCCGCTGCGTGTGCCACCACAACGACCAGCACAAGCACAACAGCACCGCCGTTGCGACGCACGGCGTTTGCCATTGCGCTGTCTGCGCGTGAGGTGCTCGGCGCCTTTGCCGAGGACCTCGTCGATTTTCTTGAGAAGCTCGACCTTGTCTTTTGCAACCGCGGTGAGCTGCGTGATCTGGCGATGCTGCTGCAGCTCGTGCCCGATGAGATGAGCGAGCGCGAGCTGGTCGCCGCGGTGGCGCAGAGTATGCCGTATGACAAGCATCTGCCGCAGCGCTATGTGGTGGTCACACGCGGCGCGCAGCCGGTGCTGTGTGCGGCAAACAACGGCGACGTTGTCGAGGTGCCTGTGGTGGCGCTGCCGCGACAACAGCAATGTGCGTCAACAGCGACGGCGACTGCTGCTGCTGATGTGACAGCGACGTCGGCGTCGCGCACACGTCGTGCGACGGGCGCGGGCGACGCGTTTGTCGGCGGCTTCCTGGCCGCCTATATTGCCGGCTGCGCGGTGGTGCAGTGCTGTCATGTCGGTGCGCAGTGTGCTGCGTTTGTCATGCAGCATGGCATGCGCGACTTGCAGCTCGCCGCCGCCCCGCGACTGCGTGCGCCCACGCTGTGACGTGGCTGTCGTCATCGACGCAGCTAGCCAGCAGCAACAACAGCAAAGCGATGGCGCGCAGTCGCGTGCGTTGCCCTTGTCACACGGATGTGCGACACATTTGTGTACACACACACACACACACACACACACACACATGCACGTAGTGCATACGTACACGTGCATGTATTAGCTCTTGTAGTAGCAGCAACGGCGACAGCAACGAAACGAATGCGTCTTATCGTGCGGCGTGAGTGCGCTATGCCTTGTCTGACACAAACTAAGACATGCGCACCACGTGTGTGCGCGTGTGCCGACTCGACCGCTGCCGTCGTAGTCGTCTCACGTCATGTGCATTTGTGTACATACGTGTTTGTTTGCCATAGTTACACACATACACACACACGCACACACATAGATATATACACATATACGTACATACCTATACACACAATTGTAGTGACACGCACAGACGATGAGCAACTTTGTGTTTAGTGGGCGCAGCCGTGAGAATCGCATGCAGCTCGTGCATGACGTGCGGCCAACGCGTGCGTCTATACTGAGTGATGCACAAGAGCGACGTCGTCGACGCGAGCAGGAGCAGCGTCGCGCTCGCGCGGCGTCGACGCTGCAGCGCGCCGCACGTCAGTTACTGGCGCGTCAGCAGATGCTGCGCCGCAGCCTCGAGGTGCTGACGGCGGCGCACGCGCAGCTCACGGCGATGCTGTTGCGTGTGCCTGTCGTCTTTGCGTCGTCGTCGTCGTCGTTGCGCGTAGATGACAATGAAGAGCAGCAGCAACAGCAACAGCAAGCCGCGATGGCGAGTGAGGTGGACGAGCTACTGACACACGTGGCGTGGTGTTACGACTATGTGCAGCGCTACGGTCACCTGCTGCGGCCGTCGTCACAGCAGCAGCAGCAGCAAGAACAACACAGTCATGGCTCTTGTCATCATCGTCGTCGTCGTCTGCAGCGTCGTCGCGTGTCGGTGGAGGTGACGCAGTCGTGGTGTGCGTTGGCGTGTGCACTTGTAGCCGACGACAGTAGCAAGGGCAACGGCGATGACAAGGATGACGAGGAGCGCATCAGACGTCGTCGTCGCACGGCGGTGTGTGCGACGTCGTTGCTGACGCGGCTGACGTCGCCGCGCAGTGTGCTGTTTGTCGGCCGTCTGCTCCTCCACGGCCTCGCCAACGCCCTCGACGGTGACAGCGCGCACGAGGACGGCAACGAGGAGGAAGAAGACGGCAACACACGTCAGCACAGCCGCCGCTGCTGCAGCCGCCACCGCATCACACGACTGCTGCTGCCGCAGCTGCAGTGCGTCGCGGACGTCATGACACGTGCGATGACGACGACAACACGAGCGGTAGTAGCAGCACGAGCGAGGCAACAAGACACGACGGACGCTGTGGCGTGGCGTGCTGCGGCAGACCGCCTTGCGTGTGCGTGTCTACGTCTTTGCTACAAACACCTGCGCCACGACACGGGCGAGCAAGGTGACAGCGGCAGCGACAGCAGTAGCCGCAGCGCTGCACACGTGCAGCTCTGCGACCTTGTCGAGCAGCTGCTTGCGTGCATCTCGCCTGGCCAAGACAACAACAACAACAACAACAACAACAGTAGCAGTCACGGTGACTGCGATGCGGTGGCGTGTGCGACGCGCGACAGCACGACGTCATTGGCAGCATCGCCGCAGTGGCGGCGCGTGTGCTGGCGACTGTTGTGCAGTGCAGCCACACCGACACATCTGACACTGACGCCCCGCCCTGTCCGTGCACTACTGTCGTTGCGCACCGCTGCACACACACACGCCGTGGCCGACGCGAGCAGCGTAGCCAACAACAACAACAACAACGCCGACGAGTGCAGCAACAGCAGCAGCAGTAGTCGTACGCGCCGTGCTGTGGTGGCAGGGCCGTGGCGCGTCGTTGCGGCAGTCGTTGACGTTGCCTATGGCGCACTGGTGCGTGGTGGCGGGCAAAAGGCAGCGGCAAACAACGATGACGAGTATGACGACGAGTACGACGACGACGAGGAGGAGGAGCATGACGCGCGCAATGTTGCCACGACACGGCACAATGACAGCAGCAGCAGCAGCGACACAGCAGCTGCACGTCGTGTGCAGACGGCGTATGCGGTGCTCGGTCGTCTGGTGCGCCTCTTGCCCGCCTTCTTCGACGATGACGAGCAGCAACAGCAACAGCAACCGCAACAGCAACAGCAACCGCACCGTACACGGTATGCGCGTGTGCTGAAGAAGTGGCTGTGCACCGTTGCGCACCTGACGCAGCAGCTGAGCTCATCGGCGCTGTTTGTCGACAGCATCTTGTACGACTTGCACCACTCGCGCACACGCGTGCGTCAGCCCGACACGACACACAACGACGACGACGACGTCGACGACGACGCGGCGGCGGCGCGTTATCGTCACCTGGTGTCGTACTTGTTTAGCGACGAGGGCGGCCTGCGTCTGCTGATGCAACTGTCACAAACAAGACGCGCAAGCAACAAGAAGGACGACAACGTTGACAGTGACGATGACAATGTTGACAACGATGATGATGATGACGATGATCGCAGTCAACACGATGGTGACGCGGATGCGGCGCTGTCGCGGAGCGCACTCGAGGTGGCGTGCAGCGTGTATGCGTGGCCGTTGTTGTCATTTGCGCTCGCGCCGTCAACGGTGCACCGCCTCGAGACGGCCGCGCTGCTCGCGAAGCTTGTACACCGACCCCGCCTGCTGCAGCTGCTATGGCGCTTGTACCGCGACCGCTGTGCCGGGTTGCGACATGTGCTGACGTCGACCAGCGTGCTCGACGCACTGTGCCGCCAAGCTGCGCAGAGCGACGTCGTCGTGCGACTGCCACACTGGCTGCAGGCGACAGACGATGTCGCGTTGCGACGACGTCAACAACATGGTCGAAGCGAGGCAGCGAGCTCGTCGACGACGCATGTGTCTGCACCCTCGTCGTCATCATGGCAGCAGCAGCAGCAGCAGCAACAACAGCAGATTGGCAACAGCAGCAGCGGCAGCAGCGCGAGTGTGCGCCGCAACGTCTTCTACGACCCCCACCCCGCCCTCGCCGTGCTCTTCTTTGTTCTGCTGCACTACTATGTGGACGTGGTGGACGTGAACGAGGACGTGCAGCGTGGCAGCGTGCTGACGCGGCGTGACATGTGCGCACTGCTGCTCGCGCTGAAGGAGGTGGTCTACCGAGCACACATGTACGGCGTCATGCCACACGACACGGCGAGCGCGGCAGTTGCGCATGTGGCGTCGCTGCTGCTTGCAAAGCTGCACGCCGTCAATGAGGTGGCCGCGTTTGTGTCGTATCCGTCGCTGTGGATTGCCGTGGGCAACCTCGCGATGCTGCGTGCCTCGTCCGCGTCGTCGGCCGCCACGACACCGCCACTGCTGTTGTATGGTGGTGGCGGTGGTGGTGCGGCCGACGTGCCGCTCAGTGCGGCGGTTGTCGCCGAGCTGTCCGAGGCACTGACGCGCATCCGCGACGCCGAGGAGCGGGCGCTCGCGACGGACGCGAGTGACGCAGGCATCGGCAGCAGCAACAGCAGCAGTACGACGACGGCAACAGCGCCAGTTACCGTCACCGGCACATCTCTTGCCACGTCAGGCGCTGCGGAGAGCAGCACGACGACAGCCGCTGCCGCCTCGACAGCGACAGCGACAGCGACAGCGACGCTGCTGAGCGCTGACGAAGGGCTGTTTGCGGGGAGCACGACGTGGTCGCCGGTGGAGCGAGTGGCGCGACTGCTGCTGCACGCGCCCTTTCTCGTGCCCTTTGCCGCGCGTGCCGAGGTGCTGACGATGTGGCTGTTGCTGCAGCAGCAGACTCGACGACTGCCTGCGAATGCGTACGACGAGCGCGCCGTGGCAGTGCGTCGCAGCGAGGCGTTTGGCGACGCGTACGCGCGCTTCCGCGCCGCCCCCGACGCCGACGCGCTCTTTCACGTTCGCTTCGTCGACGACGACGGCGCGCTCGAGCCGGGCTACGGCCACGGTGTGTACCGCGAGTTCATCGTCGCGCTGTGTCGTCAAGGCTTCGCCGCCGAGCACGGCCTCTTCCGGCTCACCGAGGACGGCCACGTCTACCCCAACCCGCACAGCCACGACGTCACGGGCGACGCACAGCACCTTGACAAGATTGCGTTTCTCGGTGCGATGACGGGGCGTGCGCTGCGCGACGGCGTTGTGCAGCTCGCGCCGTTTGCGCAGCACTTTTGCAACGCCCTGCTCGGTCGCCGCAATGGCTTGACGCATCTGAAGCGCTACGACGCACAGCTGCACGCGCAGCTGCTGCGCCTGACGCGACTGAGCGACGAGGAGATGGGCAGCCTTAGCCTGACGTTCACGCTGACCGTCAGCGCCGTCGGCGTGACGCGCGAGGTGGAGCTGATCAAGGGCGGCGCCGTGGTGCCGGTGACGCGGCGTAGCTGTCTGCACTACCTTCACCTCGTCGCCGACTATAAGCTCAACCGCGAGGGCGCCGCACAGACGCGGGCGTTCGCCGCCGGCCTGCGCAGCATCATCGCCCCGCAGTGGCTGCAGCTGTTTGACAGCAACGAGCTCGTCAGCCTCTTTTGCGGCGACCAGTCGGGCGTCATTGACCTTGACGACTGGCGCGCACACACGGTGTACGACAAGCCCGAGGACGCCGACAGCGCGCCGGTGCGGCTGTTCTGGCGCGTCGTTGCCTCACTGAGCGCGGCGCAGCAGCGCAAGCTGCTGCAGTTTGCAACCTCGTACAGCCGTCCACCGCTGCTTGGCTTTCGCTTCTTGTCCCCGCCCTTTCATCTGATGGTGCTCGGCAACGTGCCAGCCGACCGTCTGCCGTCGGCGTCGACGTGCTTCTCGCTGCTCAAGATGCCCGCGTACGACGACGAGGCGGTGGCGCGGGCAAAGATTATTGCAGCGATTGAGGAGACGAACACGTTTGAGCTGAGCTAAGACGTCATACATATATGCGTGCGTATGTGTGTGTGTGTGTGTATGTGTGTGTGTGCGTAGACGTGAAGGCGTTGCATACGCGGCTTGCTTGCATGCGCATGCACACGATGTGCACGCAGACGTGTGTGTGTGTGCGTGTGTGTGTTGTATTGTCGCTTGCCTTTTTCCGTGACGACATAGCAATAGCGTGACACACACACATACATACATACATATACAGTCTACTATCGGACACGCATACCGTCATGCTGTCGGCGCTGCTGCGACGGCCGCGTGTGCTGCTGGCGAGCTACATTGTCAGTGCACGCGTGCAGGCAGACTGGTGGCAGCCACAGTATCGCGACGAGGTGTACAGGCGAGCCAAGGCGCGCCTCGCCGCCGCCGTGGCCGCGCAAGACGACGACGAGGACGACGGTGTCGGCGGCAGCAACAGCAACAACACGAGGCGGCGCGACGGCGGCAGTGATGCGGCGTCGCGCGCTGCGCGCATTGCCGCCGCCGCGGCCGCGTCGCTGTCACAAACGGACGACGAAGCCCTCTATGGCGTGTCGACGACGCGCGGCAGCGGCGGTGACGAGGACGACGACGAGGACGCCGGCGACGCGGATGTCGAGGGCGCAACAACGACGACAACAGCGACAAGCAGCGACGATGGCGCGGTGGACGAGACGGTGCGCGCGGCCGCCGCGTCGCGGCGTCGTGACAGCGCTCGCCGTCGCCTGTCACTGCACGAGGCGAATGCGCTGCTCGCGACGTTTGTCACCCACCACGACGGCGAGAGTGCGAGTGCGGTGCTGCAGTACGTGCGCGACCGCCTGCACGAGCCGCTGCGCCCGTTCCACTACCACGCCCTGCTGCGCATCTTTGCCACACAACGTGACAAGGACAGCGCACTACAGCTGCTCGACCTCATGACAACGTTGCAGAGGCAACATGAACACGGCGGCAACAATGACAGTGATGCTACAGACGACAACAACAACGACAACAACAGTGACGACAAGAATGACAGCACTGATGATGTCGTCACGGCGCCGTCGCTTGTCACACTCGAGACGTATGCGCGCGTGCTCGACTGTTTGCACTGCCTCGCCCCGCACGATGTGTTGTCGCGGGTGCTGCAGTTGTGTGACGCGGCAGAGCGCGCCTGTGGCACGCACGTGTACGCAGCCGAGGAGGGCAGCGAAGAGGACACGGCAGCGTCCCTTGCACGTGTTGCACACGACGACAAGACGGCAGACGACGATGCTGACGACAAGGGCAGCAGCAGCAGCAGTCAGCCTGCCATGACGACGCCGCGACCGTGTGGCTACTGTCCTGTACTGCGGTCGTTGCTACACCACGTGTCGCAGCACATTGAGGGCGGCCCAGTCGCCGCCATGCTCGTCGTTGTGTGGATGCGCGCGCTGGGCGTGGCGTTGCGTGACTGGGACTATGTGCTGCTGCTCCACGCGCTGCTGTCACGTCGCGCTGCCTTTCCACTCGTCCGCGCGCTCTTTGCGAGCGTAGGCGGCGGCCGCGACGGCGGCGCGGTTGTCGGCGTGACGCCGCATGCGGTGCTCGAGCGTGTGCTCGGCAGTGACTATGCAACAGCAACATCAGCAACAGCAGGAGCAGTCGCCAACAATGGTAGTAACAGCAGTAGCAGCGAACAGACGGCAACATCGCCGCACGCGTCCGTCGCACTGCACATGCCGCCGAGTGCGCGACGAGTTGCTGCGGCGATGTGTGCCTCGCTGCAACGCGCCGGCGTCGACGTGCATGCGACGGTGCACGTGGGCGTCGTCAACACGCAGACGTTCACCCTCGACGCGCTCGTCGATCGCGTCTTGACCCTCGCCGAGGCTACGGCAGCCACGTCGGACTACAACAACAACAAGAGCAGCAGTAGCAGCAACAAGGACAGTGACGCAAGCGCGTGCAGCTACAATGTCGCCGTGCTGCACCACACCCTCACACTGCTGTATAGCGCGCTGCATGATGCGACGAGTGCGGTGCACATGCTACGACGCGCCGCCGACGTCGAGGCGCGGCTGTCTGCTCAGCTGCACCGCGCACACGACGGCCAGAGCACGGACAGCGCCATGACGACGACAACTACCACCACACGACCTGTGATGCGCGTGTGTCTACACCACCTCGTCGACACGGCGCTGCTGCTGCCTACCGTGTCGGCGCGCACGGCGGCGGCGGTGCTGCCCGTGTACGAGGCGCGTGTGCCGCAGCTGCAGCAGCGCCTCGCTGCTGCTCGCGCGCAGCACCGTCGTGCATCGATGAGCAAAGATGACAACAGCAGCAACAGCAGCAGATGCGACAACAACACATCCGCGACAGCAGCAGCAACAACAACAGTGTCGACATTGTCGTCCACGACGCGCGCTGTCGAGTCACTGTGGGGCGAGGCAACGGTGCCGAGCACCATGAACGCGTCGACGTGTGCGGGCGTGTTGACGCGGCACCTGCGCGGCAACGCGGCGGCGCGGGCGGCGTTGCGGCAGGCCGTGGAGAGTGTGCAGGCGGGCGCGCCGCGTCTGTCGTCGACGTCGCGGGCGCGCTTCCGCCACGTGGCGGCGCTGTGTAGCCATCATCCGCGGCGCAACAGCAAGCTCACCGCAACAGGGCTGGCGGAGCGGCGCAGGTGGGGCGACTACCTCGACGCCCGTGACACGGCGCTGGCGTTGTTTGGCAGCACACGACAGGCGCGCGATTCAATGAAGCATCTCTTCTACAATGGCAACCGCCTGCCGGAGCTGCGCTCACCGGCGATGGTGACGAAGGACATGGCAGATGTCTGTCAGCTCTTGTGGCCGCATGCACGCCCATGCATAGACGGCAGCAGCAGCGACGGCGGCAATGACGACGGCAGCAACGGCAGTGACGCGGCGAGTGCGCAGGCGCAGCTGTCGTACAGGCGGCTGGCGCAGTCGCTGCGGCAGCGCCGCACGACACTGCCACGACTGCACTGTGCTGCCGAGGTGGTGCCGCGTTACCTGTGGGATGTGACGGTGTACAATCCGTACCCGCACATACTCCTGCCGCAGCAGGACAATGGCAGTGGCAACAACAACCATCATCATCATCAGCAGCAGCAGTCTGATGATGACGACGACATCACCGATGACGTCTTTGCCGACTTGTGGCGTGCGCTGATGGATCGGCGCAGCATGCGCGACACGACGTGGTATCTGCGCAACACGGAGATGTACATGCTGCTCATGCGCAATCTGCTCTACCGCCTCGACTGGGAGGCGGCGGTGCACCTGACGACGCGCATGCTCGAGCACGCCACGTACACATACCAGATGGACAGCGAACTGCACAGCATCTTTCGCACCGTAGGCGACCCCGCCGGCTTCCTCGCGTTCAAGGTGGCGACGCGGCTGTTTGACGGCCGCATTATACACAACAGCGTCGACAGTGCGACGACGCACGCGCGCACAGCGACGCATGACGGCACGACGACTGCTGCTGCTGTCGCTGGCGGTGGTGAGGGCTAGTGTCGTCACATGTGTTGCTACTGTTGTTGCTGTTGTTGTTGTTGCTGCGAGTGTGCATGCCCTTGCGCTTGTTGACGTCATTGTGGTAGCGAGGCGCGATGGAGGAGCTGAAGTGTGTACTGCTCGGCTTCGACTCGGGTGCACTGACGCACGCATGCAAGGCGGCAGCCACCACAGCCACCACCACAGCCGCACACCCGAGCAAGAAGAGCAGTGACGGCACGGCGACGTCGTCGCCGCCGCCGTTGTCGTCGTTGCTGCACCCCGCCGAGGCGGAGCTGGCGGCGCGTGCGCTCGTGCTCGGTCGCGCCTACGCCGCGCTCGACAAGGTCGCGACAGATGTCGCGACCGGAGCAACGACAGGGCTGTACGCCACGGCGGTTGGCACCGGTGTGCGGCGTCTGCTGCCGCGCTACACGGCCGCCGTCGCGGCCGTTGCGTCACCGTCGGCGTTGTTGCTGCTGTGCGACACGTACGAGGTGACGTTTGGGCAGCTGGCCAGCGTCGTTGCGCATGACGGCGACGGCGACGCAAAGAGCACGCGCGGTAGCAGTCGTGGTAGTGCTGCTGGTGGTGGCGCAGTGCTCGCGGTTGCACCGCGCACACGCGCACACATCGCCGCCCTCGAACGCTTCTTGTCGTGTGCCAGCGTACCCGCACCACACCGCCGCCTCCTCGGCGAGGCTGTGTGGCTGTCTGTGCTGTATGTGACGGCGCACTATGTCGCACACGGCGTCGTCTTACACGGCTGCAGCGATTACTTTGTGTCCATACGCAAAGCAGCAACAACAACAACAGCCGCGTCAGCAGCGACAACAACAAGCGCGACAACACGCAGCCACCGCAGTCGTCACGATCGAGGCAATGCAACGACGGTGTCACCGTCGTCGCTGCCGGCTGCTGCCGCTGCTGCTGTGGTGGTGGAGGAGCACGTACTCGACTGCAGCTTGTTGCCGTCGGCGGTGTCACCGACGCTTGGCGCCGCCATCCTCGCCGCCGGCCGCGCACGCCGCCTGCTGCTCATGCGTGACGCAACACACACACGCCGCCACCGCCACCGTCGTCGTTGTCACACATCATCAGCATCAGCAGTGAAGACAAGAAGCAGCAGCAGCCGCCGTCCCAGTGATGACGATGATGACGAAGAAGCACAGCAGCAGCGTGCAAAAGACGGGCGTGTCTATGCGCACGTGCCGCCCTTGTTCAGCGACGATGACGACGATGACGACGACGATGGTGATGACGACGACTACCTGTCTGCACTGGCAGCGAGCGCGTGTGACGCGATGGCGCTCGACGTGTTTGCGTCGATACACGACACGGCGTTGTGTGTGCATGGCACACTGGCCGCACACGAGCTCGAGGCGCGTGTGACGGCGGCGACGCGAATGTGGTCGCGGCGGCTGTGGCGCAGCATCGGCGAGGCGGACGTGCTGCTGCGACGACTGCGCGTGCTGCACGCGATGTATCTGTGCCAGCGCGGCGACGTGTGGGCGTTGTTTGTGCAACGCAGCTGGGACGCGGTGGTGCGCGTGTGTGCGGAGTGTGACGAGGACAGCGCGCGTGACGGCCTCGCTGCACAGGAGCGCCGTACACTGCAGCGTGCACTGACGACGGCGCTGTCGTCGGCACTCGCGGTATGCGGTGACAACAACAACAACAGCAACAACAACGACTACAACATTGACGGCAGCAACCACGCGTGCGGCTGCGACGATACGGCAAGACGTGACGACGACGATGACGACAGCGGTGTGACGTACAGCGGCTTCTGCATCGTGCTCGACGACAACAGCGGCAACGACAGCGACAACGACAACAACAACAGCACACATGTGTACGCGGGTGACGTGTTTGCGCGCGTGTCGGCCGTCCTGCTGACGACGCTGCAGGCGATGCAGCTGCATCTTCGCACCGCACTGCCGGCGAGCCTTGCGCTTGTCGTGTCACCTACCGCTCTGGCACACTACCAGCGCCTGCACACGATGCTGCTGTGTCTGCGCTTCGCGAGCTACGCACTGCAGCAGACGCGGCAGACGCTTGCCGCTGTCATTGTCACCAACACGCGTGCGTCGACGGACCTGCGTCGCGCCTATGCACTGCATCAGCTCATGCAGTCGCTGCTGACGGCCGTGAGCAGCTACGTGCAGGTCGACGTCCTCGCACCGCGCACCGCCGCCCTCGCGGCACAGCTGCGCGACAGCGCACACTGCAGCAGCGTCGACGAGGCAAAGCGGCAGCACGATCGTTTTGTGTGGCACGTCGCCGAGGAGTGCCTCGTCGCCGTCAACGACGACGCGACGACGACAACGACACAGACGACGACGTCGGCGCTGCGGGCGGCGTGTGTGTCGCTTGTTCGTGGTGCGTTCATGCTGTACGCGGTGTGCTGCAGTCGTGTGCGTGTCAGCTACTGGGCCGTCGAGGGCGTCAATGCCACCCCACCCCACGTTGCGACGGCGCTGACGACGCTGACGACGCTGCTGCAGCGCGACGTGCTCGCGCCGTTTGCCCTACACCTCGGCAGCAGCAACAGCAGCAGCAGTAGCATGACGTTGGCTGCGTCCTCGTGCGAGGGTGCATTGCGTGCGCTGTGGACGTGGCTTGACATGAGCGGTTATCTTTCACAGCATCGCTATCGTCACTTGGCCTCACCCATTGCTCTGCAGCCTGTGACGATCGAGGCACCGCGTCAGCAACAACAGCAACAGCAACAGCACGTGTCGCAGCTGCTACATGCACCGCTGCCGCGGCCAGCATCCTCGTCCTCGTCGCAGCAGCAGCAGCAGCAACGTACGGTGCTGACGGGCATCGCGCTCACCACCCCGCCACCAACACAGTCGTCGCTGTCGCACTTGCGTCCTGGCAGCAGCAGCAGCAGCGGCAGTAGTCAGCGCACGCAGCCGCACGCGTCGTCGACGGCGCTGTCGAGCACACGGCCTGCGAGTGCAGCTGCAGCGGCTGCCGTCACGGGTAGTGCCGTCATGGCGGCAAGCACATCGCCGACGCCGTCACGACTGCAACAACAGCAGCAGCAGCAGCAGAGTACGCGCATACCACGACTGCGTCACACAATCGACAGTGACGTCGTGACGGCCACACCACAGCGCAGTGAGCACGCAGACGCGATGGCGGCGACGACAGTGACAGCGACAGCGTCACGCCGTGCACACAGTCGCACAGCCACACGTCGCAGCTCGCACAGCAGCGACACGGCAGCCAGTGCCGATCGTCGCACATAGCGTGTGTGTATGTGCGTATATGTGTGTGTGTACACTCACGATGCATTCTATCTGAGACATATATGTGTGTGTGTGTGTGTGTTTGTGTGCAAATGCATGGCCTTGTTGCTGTTATTGTTGTTGCGTGCTCTCCTTCTTTGTGTATACATCAGTCGTGTTGTTTGTGATGGACGTGCACGAGGACGCAGCCGAGTGGCAGCCGCCGCAGCCGCAGCTGCAGCCGCCAACGCCACCGCCAACAACGACAGCAAAGGTGACTGACGACGCCGTCGAGGTGACGCCGCCGCCACCGCCGCCACCACGACGACATCACCATCATCGACACAAACAGCGCAACAGCCACGACGACGCCGCAACGACGCAGGCGAGCGTCAAGCACGTGTCACCGACGGCTCTCGCAGTCGCTGTTGACGCTGACACGACGGGTGGTGGTGTTGCTGCCGTTGGCAACACAGTGGCAGCACCCGCACTGACAACAGACACTGTGATGCAATTGCAACTCGCACCACCACCGCCACCACAGCAGCAGCAGCAGCACCACCAGCCAAGCGAGACGGCATGCAGCGCCGCGACGACGACGGCAGCGCCGCTGTTTGACGGGCAGACGCGCAGCTCACGCGACGACAATGACGATGACAATGACAACAGCGGCAAGAAGGACGACGGCAACGACGTGGTGTTGTGGCCGCACAAGAACAAGGCGATGCGCCGTCACTACGACACGAACGACAGCGACAACAACAACAGCTATGGCGGCGCTGCAGTGGCGGCTGTGGCAGCGATGCATGGCAGTGGTAGTCGGCGCTCTGCTGCTGCTGCTGTGCCTGCATCTGCCGTTGTTGCGCCCACAGCACAACCACAGCAACCACCGCCATCGCCGTCGTCGTCCTCGTCGGCGGCGTCTTTTGGGCGGCGGCCGTCGTATGTGCGCTTGCGTGCCGCGGCGATGGCGGCACTGCCCGAGGCACACTCGCTGCCGCGCCTGACGCGGCTGCAGTGCTGCTACGAACAACATCTGCGCTCGCTCTATCGCTTCTGTGCAATGCACGTGCTCGAGTGGCCGTCGCTGGCGGTGGAGTGGCTGCCTGAGTTTCGCTTCGATGACGCCGAGCGCGACTATACACTGCAGTGTGTCGCCGTCGGCACTCAACTGCCGACAACAGCAGCAACAACGACGTCAGCACGTGGTGCGCAGAATGCAGTGCATGTGCTCGAGCTGGCGGTGCCCATCACAAACGCCGCGACACTGCTCTATCGCGTCGGCAACGACAGCGGCGACGATGACAGCGACGGCGGCGGCGGCGATGCGGACAGCCATCGTGTGGCGGTGGCGATGTCGACACGCTCGGCTGCGCGCAACGACGAGGACGACGAGTACGACGATGCTGGCCTTGCAGCAACGACGACGGCCGCCGCAGCAGCGTCGATGCGTGACCCTAGCAAGCTATTTGCACACGTGCGTGGTCACTGTCGGCGTCGGCAGAGCATTGCGGTGGACGCGACGGTGCTGAAGCTGCGCGCGTGCCCGTGCGACTCGCGCCTGCTCGCCGTCAACACCGCCAGTGGCGCTGTCGGCATCTATCGTCTTGCCAGCCCCGATGATGACGACGAGGTCGACGAGGAGGACGAGGAGGAGATGAACGACGAGGTGACGACAGGTGCGGGTGCGCAGCAGACGACCGCAACACGACCGCTGCTCTCACTGCGTGGTCATCGCACGGGCGGCTTCGGTCTGTCGTGGAGCGCACGGCAGCCTGGCCATGTCGCGACGGCCGCCGATGACGGTCTCGTGCACGTCTACGACATTGCGCACGCCCTCACACACGACAGTGACAACAACAACAGCCACAGCGCTGCTGCTGCGGGTGGCGTTGACGCGGACAAGACAACAACAGCCGCGCGAGCAGGTGGTGAGCAGTGCTATCCGCTACAGCGCCTCGTAGGACATCATGACGCGGTGACGGATGTGAGTTGGCACCCGATGCACACACACCTGCTGGCGTCGTCGAGCATGGACGGTGATGTGCGGCTGTGGGACTTGCGTTGCTTCGGCAAGAGCCGCAACAACAACAGCTACAACAACAAGAAGAAGGGGCGTGGTGGCGAGGACGAGGACGAGGACAATCGAGACATGGGCATCGTCGTGCTCGCGACGGCGCATCTGGGTGGCGCCACCGCCGCCCAGCTGCACCCGCGCGGCGCCTTCTTGCTCGCCACCGCCGGCCTCGCCGGCGACGTCGCCCTGTGGGACATTCGCCGCTGCACTCGACCGCTGCTCACGCTGCCGTACCACGCACGCGCCGTCACGGGGCTGCAGTGGTCGCCGTCGCACGCCTCGCTGCTCAGCAGCTTTGCCGAGGACGGCCGCGTGGTGGTGTGGGACGTGAATAAGACGAGTCTGCCGCTGTCGTACTCGCACGACGGCACCGCGCCGCCGGAGGTCGCGTTTGTCCACCTCGGCCACCTCGGTCGTGTGACGGACGCGGCGTGGTCGCGTGACGCGGACGAGCCCCTGCTGCTCGCGTCGACGGACACGCACAATGGGCTGCATGTCTATCGGGCCAAGGAGCAGGTGGTGCAAGACTACCTGCACATGCGCGATGAGCTGTAATGGCTGGCCGTGTGGCCGTCTCGCGCGCTCCCTATGTGCACATCAGTATGCTTACATATGTATGTATGCATACATACACAAATATATACGAGTATGTGTGCGCAATGGCATCGTTGTTGTTGTTGTTGTGTTTGCTTTTGTGTTTTTGTGTCTGTGTGTCTGTGTGTTTGTGTGTTTGTGTGTGTATATGTGTTTGTATGTGTGTGTGTGTTGCGTTTGTCATTGACGTGGTGTCATTATTTGCGCTGTATATGTGTATATGTATGTATACATGCAAACGCGAGTCGTAGCAATCGACATGTCAACTGCACACAAGTGTATGTGTGTTTGTGTGCTTGGGTGCTTGTGTTTCTCACTCGTCTTGCGTGCATCCGTGTCTCTCTTTCTTGCTCGTTGTGTTTGCGTGCATAGAGGTGTGTCTGTGTCTGTCTGTCTGTGTGTGTATATGTATAGCTGAGCTGCATGACGGAGTGGCGGCGCAGCAGCCAGCGTGAGGCACAACAACGAGGCCGCTCACCACCGTCATCGTCGGCGTCACGCGATGACAGCAGACGTGTGCGTCGCGCCGTGTCATCATACATGACGTCGTCGCGGCACACGGCACATCGCTACGATGACAACAGAGCCGCAGATGACTACCGTCCTCGCTACGACAATGACCACGACGTGAGTCGTGCGCAGAGGCGCAGTGCCTACTCGTACACGACGGCAACAACACGCCCACGCGGGCCGGCGTCGGTGTACACGCCGTATGACACCCACCGCCCACGCATAGACGCACGACGCACACACGCGAGCACGACGTCCGCTGCTGCTGCTGCACCGCGAATGCGTGACGTGCGCGACGCCGTCACACAGCGACCGCGACGACGGGCGAGCTACTATGCAGATCGCACATACAGTGACAGCAGCGGCAGCGAGCATCGTCGCACGCAGTACACGCCGCGTCGCTACGTACGCTATGACGACGACAGCGACAGCGACAGTCGTCGTGTGCGTCGTTCTGAGCGCAGTTACTATTATTACGATCGGGCGCGACGACGACGACGACGAGGTGACAGTGACAGTCGCGGCTGGCGCGACGGTAGTCGTGTCGGTGGCGATGTGCATGCGCGACCGCGTCACGCAGCGTACGAGGACAGTGCAAAGGACAAGAGGCACGATGACAACAGCAACGGTCGTACTATCGATGATGCTGCTGCTGCGCGTGGTACGCCGTCGCGGCAGCAGCAGACACAACGACGACAGCAGCGACGGCGCCGTTCATACAGCAGCTACAGCGACAGCAGCACAGGAAGCCGGAGTGATGGCGATGACAGTCGACGGCAACGTCGTCGTCGTCGTAGTGAGCGTAGTGACAGCAGACGGCTGCGTCGACGACGCAACGATGCACGCAGCAGCAGCAGCAGTCGCAGCAGCAGTCGCCGCTATCGTCGTCGTCGCCGCAGTGACAGTCGTTCTCGTCGCACTCGACGCGCGCGTGCGTACAGCAACAGCAGCGACAGCAGTCGTCCTCGTCGCCAACACGACGGCAGCCGTCAGTCACGCAGCAACAAGAGCAAGAGCAGTAGCAGTAGCAGCAGTCGTCGCTATGACGAGGCACGCACAACAACAACAACAACAGCGACGACAGCAGCGACAGCAGCGACGACAGCACAACGTGTGCCGCCACCTCGTGAGGGCGGTGTGACGCGTGCAGGCGATGTGGTAGCAACACGCACAACGCCGACGACGATGCACGCACCCGCGCGCCGTGTCGTTGGCGCCGACGACGCGGACGACAAGAAGCCGACAGCGAACACGCGCAGCACACTGTTGGCGCCAGCAACGACGACGACAAGGACGACACCGCTCGCGACACGACCGGCGCCATCGCCGCTGCTGTCACTGCGTCCGCGCGTGGACGACGATGACAACGACAATGACAGCAAGACGCAACGTCGAGCAGCTGTGACAACGGTCACGACGGGAGCTGCACAACAGCGCGAGAACGTGGCGACGGCGGCGGCGACGGCAGCAGCTGCCGCGCAGATGACGACGAGTGCAGCAGCAGCAGCATCGACGATGCGCGCCGTCACGACGACGGTGCGCGACGACGATGATGACGACTATGCGCGTTGGCTGGCGGGTGTGCCTGTGACGGCGTCGTCGCCGTCTGCGCGTCGTGTTGTCGTCGTCCCTGCACCCCCCGAGCCGACGCACGTGGCGACGACGGCGAGGACGGCAACGTCCGCAGGCGACATTGACGACACCGCTGCCACGACACGAGCAGCAGTAGCAGCAGTCGTCGATGCTGCTGTTGCTGCTGCTCGTGAGGATGCGGAGGAGGACAGAGGCCGTGCGGCTGCGGCTGTTGCTGCTGCTGCAGAAGCTGTGCGTGCACCACACGAGTGGGCGCGCGTGTCCATGGCGGTGCCCTTTTGTGTAGCGACGGACCGTCACGCGTTGTGTGCTGCGACGCCGCTGACGCTGCACATCTGTGATGAGCTGACCGTCGCGAGCGACGAGGCGAGCAGCAACGACGGCGGCAGCGGCGACACGGACGACAACGAGCAAGAGGAGAAGGTGGTAGAGGAGCGCGTCGATGGCGACGACACACGTCATGGCGCAGAGACACTGCAACAGTCGCCGTCGCACGCGGAGCGGACGACGCGGCGTGACAAGGACGACAAGGACGACAACGCAGTCACCGCAGCCACAGCTGCAGAGGACGATGAGCGCACACGACGACGACGACGACGTGGCAGTCATCGTCGTCGCCTGCGCGGCGCGTGTGAGCGGGCGTGTGCGTTTCGCGCGCACTTTGCACACGGCCACGCACACCGCAAGCCGCCGTGGTTCGTCTGTGCCAAGGTGGACGACAATTGCGAGCACCCGTACTATGTTGACTGGCTCGACGCGCTCGAGCTGCCGTCACTGGACGTGCAGCTGACACGGTCACGTGCTGCTGTGGCGCAGCGCATTGCACAACAACAACAGCAGCAGAAGAGTGAGCAGTCGTCGTCTTTGTGACATGTACTTGTATATGCAACATGTGTGCATGCACACACACAAACATATGCACGTGTGTGTGTTTGTGTGTGTACATGCAACTCATCACTTGTTGTTTGCGTGTGTGCGTGTGTGTACACTGCTGCGCGACATAGACACATACACATACATACACGCACACACATACGTACACACACACGTACGCATACACACACACACACACACACTCGCGATGCGAAGCTCACTGCGCTGCTTGTCACGCGTGTGTGTGCAGTCGGCGATGCGCCGTGCCACTGCCGTTGTTGTCACCGCCGCCGCCGCCGCGCACAGCGGTGCTGTGTGTGCGCCGGTGTGTGCCGCCGTCACGCAACGCCGCTACGCGCACGACGCCGACCTGTCCGCGGCCCTGACGCGTGAGCTAAACGAGGAGCTGACGCGCAGCAGCAAGCCGACGCAGCCGACGACGCCGGAGGGGTGGCGCGTGGAGCGCGAGCCAGGCAAGTGCACCTTCACCCTGCGCAAGCGTCACGACGACGAGGAGGTGGCTGTGCATTACTGCCCCAAGGAGGGCGGCGGCGAGGATGTGAACAACCACGAGGTGGTGGCGCTGGTGACGCGCAAGGGCGCCGCACTGAAGTTTGACATTAGCATCGAAGAGGGCGAGCTGGTGCTCGACAGCATCTGCTACTACCCCGACGCGGCGCTCGCGCAGGACAAGAGCGCCGAGGCCGAGGTGCGGCGTGTGGAGCTGTACTCGGGGCCGAAGGTGAGCGAGCTGGACGATGCGCTGCTCGACACCTTCATCAAGTATCTTGAGGCGCGCGGCATCAATGAGTCGCTGGGTGAGTTTGTGACAATGTACAGCTTCTGGGCCGAGCAGCAGGAGTATGAGAATTGGCTGCAGAAGATTGGCGAGTTTGTGTCGTAGCGTCGGCCATATGAGACACGCGTGCACACACGTGTCTGTGTGTGTGTAGGTGTGCATAACGTAAACAATATTGTTAGGTAACGTATGCTTCTGTGTGCGTGTATGCTTTTGTTACTGTAGCAGATGTGCTGTGCATGCATATGGCAGTGTACACAGACAAACATATATATGTGTGTATGTGTGTTCTATGTTGTGGCTTGAGTTGCACTGCATGCTTGCTCTTTTGCCGCGTGTGTGTGTTGTGTACGCGCCAGCGTATGCTGCCGAGTCGCGAGTATGTCGGCGGTGTGCCTATCGTGGTGCGACTGAGTGAGCAGGACGTGCTGCATGCACGCGAGGCACCCGCGCCGGTGGCGTTTGTCCTGCCGCGCACAACACTGCTGCTCGCCGTGTTGCGTGATGTGCTGCATAGCTTCGCGCCCTACACGGCGGCGCTGAGTCCGTACACGACACAGGTGTGGTTTGTGTACCGTGGCCGTCACGTGCCGTGGCTGTACCCTGTTGGTGCCATCAAGGACTACGTCAGCGAGCTGCGCTATCACGCCTTGTGTCAACAAAAGAACAGCAACAATTGCAGTGATGACAGTGTCGGCAACGACGACAAGGATGCGGCCACGAGAATGTTGTCGACGATGGTGAGGGTGCTGGGACAGCCGCTCGAGCTCGAGCTGCGCGTGCACCAGACGAGCAAGCACAGCGTCGTCGAGCGTGGGGTGGCGTTGTTTGTCGATGGCGCGCACTTGGACGAGTACATCTGGAACGAGGTGCGTCAGCTGCACAAGGCCGCCTACACGGCCATCTATGGCGCGTATAAGCTGTACCAGAACGAGGCCGAGGCAACACTGCGGCCGGCCGTGGCCATGGCGCTGTATCGGCCGTTTGTCGATGATGACGACGCTGCGGGTGACGACGACGACGACGATGGCGACGTGGCTGGAGACGATGGCGCTGTTGTGCCCACACCTCCGCTGCAGCAGCAACAACAACAACAGGCGGCAGCCACAACAACAGCAGCCGCAGCAGACGGTGCGGCCACGCGCAGCAGCGCACGCAGTGAGGGCGACAGCGCGGCGACACTTGCCATGCGCGCCCTCGCACGCAACCGTGACACGAGCTCGCCGTACTTGCTCGCCGAGTATGCGCAGCTGCTGCGCGGTCCGCTCGGTCGACCACCACGTGCGGCCTACCTCGTCTACGTGGCGTACCCGTTCGCGTACGGCAACGTGGACGATGGCAGCACAGCAGCAGCCGTTGCCGCCGCCGCCGCAAGCAACAGCAGCAGCCGTCGCGGTGGTGGCGGTGACGTGGCCGCACGCGAGGCGGAGGTGTTGCGCTTTTGTCTGCGTCGCGTCAGCGCCGCACCTGTATTGCTGTCGGACGCGACGAGTGCGGCGGACACGGTCGTCGGCGATGATGGCGGCAGTGATGCTGTCACGCTGGGTGTGTTGCTGTGGCGCTTATACTGTGCACCGTGCTTGCGTTGGCGACAAGAGCAGCAGCAGCAGCAGCAGCAGCAGCAAGGACAGCAAGACGCCAATGCGACAATGCCTGCGACAGCCACAACCGCCGCCGCTGTCGTTGACGATGATGATGATGTACGTGCACGTCAACACGCGTTGCTCGCCTCTCTTGCGCGCTTCTACGACGACGCACCCGCCGACGTCACACTCGAGGCGCTCGAGCAGCACGATGTGTTGCGCAGTGGCGTCGTGACGTCGTCGTCGTCGTCGTCGCCACCAGCACAGCTGCTGCCGCCGCCGTCGTGGGCGAGGTGGGAGCGTGAGGGCGTGGCGCGGCTTGTCGCCGCGTACGAGGGTGCCGACGGCGGCGAGGCGACGACGCGGCGTGAGCGCGGCATTGCGCTCGTCGACGTTGCCGCGGCAGGCAGGACGACACGGCAGCCACAGACACAACGGCCACGACGACGTATTGTGTTTGCGGTACAAGACACAGCGCCATCGCTGCGGACGCCGGCGTCGTTTCTCGAGGCGCACCTGGCGTCGTCGGACCGTGCACTGTACATTGTCGTGCAGGTGCGGTAGAACAAGCGAGCTGCAGAGAGAGCTGCAACGAAGAAGGAGGAGGAGGCGTGGCAACGAGAGTGACTAGTTTTATTGGAGCGAGTGTGCTGCAGATTGCACACACTACCGCGACGTCGACCGCACTCTTGCGTGTGTGCATGTATGTGTGTGTGTGCGTGTGTGCACTGCATGCTTGTCTGTTTTTGCATGCATACACACACACGTGTACGTAGAGACAGGTCACCGCACACGCACACGCGTGGTGTGCTGTACGCACGCCATGCAGACGTGTCCGCAGTTCCGTCCCGAGCAGCTGCAGCTGGCGACGGCGCGGCCGCTGGGCGCGGGTGCGATTGCCCACGTCGTGCGCTCCACACTGCGTGGTCCGTCACGGCTGCCAGTGGCGGTCAAGGTGGTGTCGAAGCTGCAGGCGCTACAGCAGAAGAAGGTGGCGAGTGTGATGAATGAGAAGACGGCGCTGCTGCGTCTCGCCCCGCACCCGTTCATTGCGCGGCTCTACGGCACCAGTCAGTCCGAGGACGAGTTGTACTTTGTGCTGGAGTGGCTGCCACATGGCGACCTGTTGCAGCACATACGCCGCACCGCCAGCGAGCGCGTGCGCGCGTACGCGAAGCGCGACGCAGCCGCGACGACAAGAGACGCAGCAACAGCAGCAACAAGCGACGCAGCGAGAGACACGGCAGATGAGGCGGTGGCGCTGCGGCCGATACCGCCACACAGCAGTGCGCTGCGCTGCCTTGACTTTCACGATGTGCAGCTCATTACGGCGCAGTTGGTGTTGGCGTTGGCGCACGCCTTTGCGCGTGGTGTGGTGCTGCGCGACTTGAAGCCGGAGAATGTCGCGTTTGACGCGAAGCACCGCGCGTGTTTGCTCGATTTTGACGTGGTCGACGTGGACGCGGCGCAGCTGCGGCCGCACAGCAACCACGGTGTCGCCTTGCCATCGTCGTCGTCAGCAGCAGCAGCTGGGCCATGCGCAACAGCAACGGCGTCGACGCAACAGCAGCACGACGCACACGACAGCAGCAGCGCCACACCGTCGTTGTCGACGACGACGACAAGTGCGCCGCAGCGACGTCTGACCGTGTCGGAGATACAGCGCATGCGCACGCGCACCGCGAGCTTCTGTGGCACGGCGCAGTATGTGTCACCCGAGATGGTGGGCGAGTGTTGCTGGAGCTACAGCAGTGACCTGTGGGCGCTCGGGGCGATGGTGTATGAGATGGTGTATGGTGTACACATGTTCGCCGGCGTCGACGCGTTTAGCGTGCTGCAAAAGGTCATCCACGGCGTCGCACCGCAGCCGCGCAGCAGCGGCGGCGACGACGCCGGCGGCGCGCTGCGTGTGCCCTTCCCATACGTCGACCTCGGTGACGAGCCGGCGGCGTTTGCGCGGATGCGTGACCTGGTGCTGCGTCTGATGCACACCGACCCGTGTGCGCGCCTGGGCGTTGACGCGGCGACACACACCTTTGACGTGGCCGCGCTGCAGCGGCACCCGTTCTTTGCCGAAGTTAACTGGGATGCGCTGCGGGCGCACGAGCGTGGCTTCTGCCCGCGCACCTTTGCGACAACGGACACGAATGTGACGCACGACGCGGCAGACGACGGCGACACACGTAACAGTAACAGTAACAACAACAGCGACAGCGACAGCGAGAGCGACGTACACGGCGCAAACGAGGACGAGGACGAGGACGCACTGCAGCGTGCCATGTTGGCGTACAGCGTCGACGACACGACGCCGTCGCTGCGTGCACACTACCACGTCGTGCCGCACAATGACGCCGCGTATGCGGACTATGTGTACAAGGCGACGGCAGACGCCAACCCTTTTGAGCGCTTCATGCGCATGCTCGTCTACGACACGAACAACAACAACAACGACAGTTGCAGCAGCAACAGCAACACTGCGACGAAGGCGGACAGCGACGCGGTCGGCGAGCAGAAGACGTGCACCAACAGCGACAATGCGACGACGACAGTGATGAGCAAGCGCGCTGACGACGATGATGATGGCGATGTGGACGACGTTGTCGACGATGTAGGCATGCAATACACGGGTCAGCCCGCTGCTGCTGACTTTCGTGACTGACTACATACACTCACATACGCGCGCCCACGCACACGCGCATGTATATGCATGTCATGTACACTACTCTGTCGTCACCATCGCGCACGCGCGGCACTCTCTCTCTGTGTGTGTGTGTTGTGTTGTGTTGCATTTGTTCTGTCATACATGCGTGCGTCTTGTATAGTTGCTCAGCAAGCAAAGTCGTAACACACACACACACACGCACACACACAGAGAGAGAGAGACAGACAGATTGCATAGGAGACGTGTGACATTGTCTGCGTGTCATGATCGAGATTACGAGCTATGGCCAGCTGCTGACGCTGGTGCGCAGTGTGACGGCGGTGACGGTGATCAAGTTTCACGCGGACTGGTGCGGGCCGTGTCAGCGGCTGAAGCCCGAGTATGAGCGCTTGTCACAGCTGTACGACGCACGCAAGGTTGTTTTTTGTAGCTGCAACGTTGACACACAGCGCGAGTGCGCGCAGCACTACGGGGTGCGCTCGCTACCGACGATACTTGTGGTGCACAACAATACAACGATTGCGACCATTGTCGGCGGCGACGTTGCACAAGTGCAGCGCAACATTGAGATGGCGATGACGCTGCTGCCACGCTCATCGCCGTCGGCAGGCAACAACAACAACAGCAACAGCAGCCACAGCAACAGCAGTGCGCGCATGACGGGTGTGCAAGACGCGTTTGCGGAGCAGATGCTGCGCATTGCGCGTGCTGTGGCCGGGCACGACCCGATTGCGCAGCGTGACGCGTGTGCGGCGGCGTACGAGCTGCTCTGCCGCCCACCCGCCATGCCTGCGCACACGGCACGCGGTGACACGACGACGAGCGCGGCGGCCGGCGAGGCGGTGGACATGGCCTCACCAGTCGGCCTACAGCTGCTGCCGTACATTGCCTCGGAGGCCTTCTCTGCCGCCGCGGTCGACGCGCTGCTGCACAGCATCGCGCTGCGTGCGCCGCCCGCGTGCCACGACGCCGCCCTGCTCGTCAATCAGCTGCTGCGCCACATCATCGAGCTGTTGTGCGCACACACGTGGGACGACATGGCGGTGGTGCAGCAGCAGCAGCTCGTGGTGCGACGGCTGCTGCAGTGCGCCCGCGCCTCGGCGCTGCTCGTCGCGAGTCCGCTCTTCTACAGCCCGCTGGTGCGCACCGGCGTCGAGCTCGAGCGCAACACGCTGCTCGGCGCCCTCTTTGGCGTCGGCCCGACGTCGCGCAGCAGCCTCACCGCACTGTCGCAGCAAGCACGCGAGCAGCTGTCGTGGATGGCGCTCGTCAGCCTCTTCCCACTCGCGGAGCGGGCGAACTTTGCGCGTGGCGTGTACGCGGTGCAGCAGCTTGTCGACCTCATCAGCGATGGCAACTGTCTCATTGTCCGCGCGCTGCTGCTTGGCAAGGCGACGCGCGAGGCGACGCTGTCGTACCTGGGCACCGCCCTGCGCCTCAACGCCGACTATGCCAAGACGATGCACCACGACCGACCGCTGTCCTCGCGTTACTTTATGGCGCAGCTGCAGACGGTCCTCATCGAGGCAGCGCTGCCCATGTTTGACCGCGACTGGCGCGCGAGCAACATTCCCGCGTACTACGTCCTCGACGACGCGCACAACCCAGTCGTCGTCGACTTTGGCGGCCGCGATGTGGAGCGCATTGTGCACTATGACGCCGAGCACCCCTTGCCCTCGCTGGCCGACGCCGTGCACGAACAACAACAGCAGCAGCAGCAGCCGATTAGCAACAACAACAACAACAAGGCGACCATCGACAAGAAGCAGAATGACAATGATGACGATGACGACACGACGACAGCAACGACAACGGCGGCGGCGGCGGCGGCCGTGACGGCGTACAAGCCAGCGGTGCACCTCTTCTTCCTTGCCGCACGCGCCGTGGTGCTGTGCACGTGTGTGATGACGGACGAGCACGAGCGTGACGCACGCAGCATGAACTCGTCACGCCTGCCACCGCAGCAGCGCGAGGCCTTTGCCGCCGAGCATTGCCTCATCGAGGGCCTCCTCGGCTCCACGCGTGCGGGGCGCAGTCGCCTGGGCTACCTCAACGGCCTCGCGCACTGGCTGCTTGCGGTGATGCAGGTGCGCGGCGATGGCGTGCTGCCGGCGCAGCCGCCCGTCGCGTGGCAGTATCTGCCGCAGCAGCTCGTCGACGCCGTCATGCGCGCGACGCGGCTGGCGCCCGTTGACAATGTGCACCTCGACGGCATGATTGCGCTCATGCTCGTGCTGATGGGCAACACGCATTACTTCCCGAAGGCGCACACGCACGCGCTCTTTCCGTCGTACCTGACGCGGCTGATGCAAAACCCGCAGACGAGCGAGGCCCTCAAGCTGCACCCGTGGTTTGCCACACACATTGTGCGTGGCTGCATCTTGTGCTACATTGCCGTCGAGAAGTCGACGTATGAGCGGGTGCAAGTGCGCTACGAGCTCGCGACGTGCATTCAGCACTTCCTCGCCTCGGACGCGCTGTGCCAGCCCGTGCGTGATGAGTTTGACACGAAGAGCAACAACAACAACAACAGCGGTGGTGCTGTTACGGCAAGCGCAGGGGGTGTAGGCAACGTGCTCGAGCGCTTCTCGCACATGGCCGTCGCCGAGGTGAATGAGGCGGTCGACCAGCTCATTGACACGCTGACGAAGATGCATCAGATGGTGAAGAGCGGGGCGAACTTGTCCGAGGACGCGGTGGCGTCGCCGTCGCAGCAGCAACAACAACAAGATGAGGCGGGCGCGAGTGGCGACGGTGACGGTGGCGCGGGACAGCGCACGCGACGCGACGGTGACGGTCGTCGTCGTCGTCGCCCGCGCCGTCGCGACAATGACGAGGACGACGACGACGACGAGGACGACGACGACGAGGAGGACGAGGAGCGACCGCTGACGTACCACCAGCTTGGTCTCGGTTTGCGCTCGTACTGCGTGCTCTTCACCGCGTCGATGGACATGTTCCTGCAGCTCGCGGTGCAGTTCCCGCGCGGGGTGTCGCAGAACATGGTCGCCATGCAGATTAGTCAGATGCTCGCGCGCAGCCTCGTCGCCTTTGCCGGTCCGCAAAGCCGCAACTTGAAAATTGAGCACAGCGAGCGCTACGAGTTTCGTGCGCGCGACATACTCACACGCCTCGTGCGCTGCCTGACGCACTTTCGCCGTCGTCGCGGCTTCATGCGCTGCTTGTGCCAGTGCGGCATCGCCCTCACCGACGTGCGCGCGGCGATGACGTGGGTGGTGGAGCGGCAGCTAGTGAGTGAGGAGCTGGCGTGGCAGCTGTCGGAGATGTCCAAGGCGCTGGAGGCGCTCTCGCGCGAGGTGGACGCTGAGGCGGAGCTGTGGGACGACGCGCCCGACTTTGCCCTCGACGCGCTGCTGTCGACGCCGCTGACGCAGCCGACCGCGCTGCCGGCCGAGGTCAAGGACCTGGACGACCTCGTCTACGTCAACCGTGACACGCTGCACCACCTGCTGCTGTCCGAGAGCAAGCACCCGTTCACGAAGGAGTACCTCGACGAGGCCATTGTCGAGGCATTCAACGCACGCCCTGACGTGGCGGCGGCGCGCGAGCAGCGCGTGCGCGCTATTGACGCGTGGCTGCAGGAGGCGAAGCGCACACGACGTGCGCAGCAGAGCAATGCAGCGACGTCACACTGACACGATATAGCACACACACACACACGCATATATATAGAGAGATGCGGGTACACCTCGACTACTATACGTTTGCATTCATGCAATGTTTGTGTCTATGTGTGTGTCTGTGTCTGTGTTTTGTTACCGTAGAAGCTATGTATGTGTGCATGTGTACATGTGTGTGCATGCATAAGATTGTGTGTATGTGTATGTGCCATGAACAGAAGAGCAGTATGTGTGCAAACAACAGACGTCATCTCGCTCCGTGTATGTGTATGTGTGTGTGTGTGTGTATCTTGTTGTTGTGCGCACGATAGCATAGCTACACAGAACAGATGCAAAGCGGAGACGACATGTTGTACGACTTTGTTTGCGTCATTGTGTACTTGTTGACATGCTGCCTTGCACACACACACACACGCACACACACATATATATGCACATACACAGAGCGTGTGAGAGGGGCAGCCGACATGTTGCGTGTTGCGCCGATGCGGCTGGGCCGCTGGAAGTCGCTTGACTTCCTGCGTGGCCGGTCGAAGAAGATGGGGTCGGTGCACACACGACACACTCTCGGCTCGCGCGGTCGCTACAAGCGCTACACGGTAAACCACGGCCTGCGCGATGGCGTCAACATTGTCACCAATCACACACGCGGCGGCCTCGGCATCAAGCTCGGCGGTGGCCTCTTTGGCCTGCGCATACCACGACAACAAGCGCTGTCGACCATGTCGCGCGAGGAGTATGAGCTCGCACTGCACGGTCACCCGAACATCACCAACCCATACCGCCACCACCTCCACGACCACCCCGCCCTCGACCGCGTCACCGCGCACGCGCACGTGGCGCTGCAACTTGTGCTGCTGCTACCGCGTGTGCCGCGCCGACACGCGTCATTGTCACGGCAGCAGCACACAGACAGCGAAGCGCAGCAACACGGCGACGGCAGCACACGTGGTGATGAGCGTGAGGGTGGGGTGCCGCGGGTGTGGTGGGAGGTGGTGCGCGAAGCACAAGCCGCACTGTCTGTGCTCTTTGCGCCCACTACGACAAGGTCCTCCTCGTCGAGTGCTGCTACTGCTGCGACCGAAGCTGCGTCACCACAAGCAGCAGCGCTGCTGGCACAAGTGCACTTGTGCACGCTCGACGCGTGTGTCTGCGTGCCGGCGCAGTGGCTGTGTTGCCGCCGTGCGCGCACCGCGTACGAGGCTGACGAGGTGCAACGACAAGAGCAGCAGCACGACACGCATGGGCTGCTCGAGCGTGCACTGCGTGCGTTGTACGACGACCTAGCAAGAGGTCGACGTGTGCGACTGCAGCACGGCGAGCAGCATGCACACGACAAGGTCATTGCCGGCAGAGGAGGCGGCAGCAGCGACGGCGTCACATTACCCGTGGCGGCGATGACGTCGTCGACAGACGCCGACGACTGGTCGCGACCGCGCCTGCCACACGCACGCTTCCTTGGTGCACCACTGCTCGCACCTGCGGCAAGGGCAACACCTGCAGCGAGTGCGGCGCAGGTGGGGCGTAGTGATGTCACGCGTGTGCAGGAGTGTGGCGTGGCGGCCGTGGTGCGGCAGCTGCGCCTTGCGCTGCCTGACGCGTTGTGCGTCTGTCTTCGCCCACAAACTGCGCCACGACACACTCGCGACGGCGGCAGTGACGGCCACGACGAGAACGACGACGTGGCGGCGTTGCACGACAGCAGCAGTCGTGCGGTACGTACACGACGGCCACACCCCGCTGTGCTCGTCAGCAGCCGTGACGTGGACCGAGACGAGGCGGCGGCGGCGGCGTCGCCACCGCTACGTCACCGCGACGTCGACCGAGACGAGGAGGCTGGCGTGTGGCGCTGTCGTCGCAACCGTCTCGGGAGACTGGTGCGCTGGCACTATTGCAACCACGACCCGCGCGCACACAATGGCGACGCACTGCAGCACAGCGCACGCCGTCTGTCAATCATTGTGCTCGCCGACGCGTCAAGGCGGACGACGGCAGACGCGGCGGCAAACGCGCCGCGTGTGTCGTCGTTGCTGACGCCACGCTTTGCAGAGGAGCTGGTGCACATGGGCTACCAGGCCCTGCCACCGCGGTCGTTGTATGACACCTTGTGCGAGCTGAGCGCGTGGACGTCGCAACAGCGCGCTGCTGCTGCTGTTGCACACGACAATGAGGCGACACGTACTGCACGCGCGACGAGGACGACAACAATGGCAGCCGCTGTAGCGTAATGTGACATGTGTGACATGTGTGCAAGTGTGTGTCTGTGTGTGTGTGTGTATGTGTGTGTGTTGTATGCGTTTGCATGCATGCCATATCTTGCCCTACATAGTACGCACACACAGACACACAGTATGCGACGAGGGGCGTGTGTGACGTGGCTTTGCACACGCATGCGTGCGTGGCCATGTACACCGTCGCGCGTACAGCAGAGACTGCAGCAGCAACAACAACAGACGCGCGGCTATGCGAGTGGCGCTGCTGCTGCTGCTGCCGCTGAGACTCGTGTCAATTACTATCGACGACTGCAGGTGGACAGCGCGGCGACGGCGGCGGAGATCAAGACGGCGTATCGCCGCCTCGCCCTCGAGTGGCACCCCGACGTCGTCGACGACGCACGTCGCGCGCGTGCCGAGGCGCACTTCCGCGCCGTGTCGGAGGCGTATGCAGTGCTGAGCGATCCGGTGCAGCGTCGTGCACACGACGCGCAGCTCGGCATACATGGCGCAACGCCAGCAGCAGCAGCAGCAGGGGCAGCAGCAGCTGACACGACCACGACGGCGACGACGCGCACACGTCCGCGTGCACACGCACAGCAAACAACACCACCGTCGTCACCGCAACAACAACAGCGGCAGCAGCAACAACAGCGGCAGGCGCCACAACGCACTGTGCGTCGACGGCCATTTGTCCGCGGTGACGCCAACCGCGTCTTCGCCGACGCGTTTGACGGACAGTCGCTCGACTACATACTCTTTCAGGCTCAGCGACGCAAACGCGCTGCAGAGCAGCAACAACAGCACAGCACGAAGGCGACTGCTGCAGACAAGGACGACGACGCGGGCAACGGCAGCAATCGCAACCGCGACAGCAGCGACGCTCGCTGTTCGCGCCATGCGGTGCACGAGGAGGCGCCGGCGGGGCACGAGGAGGTGCTGCGGCGTGTGTTTGAGCAAGCGGCCGAGGCGTTTGCGCAGCGTGCGCGTCGCATGTACGGCCCGTCGTCGCTACAGCACGCGCGTGTGCTGCGCCGCCCACACGCGGCCGCCCCGCCACCGTCGTCGCACATGCCTTTTCGTCCGTTTGTCAACGCTGTTGTGCCGCCCGGCGTGACGGTGCCGCCGCCACCCATGATGGGGCCGCTGACACACGTCAATGATGAAGAGGACGACGACTGCGAGGCTACTGCATGTGGTGGCGACGACGACACGCAACGGCAGCATGGCACGCTCGACACTCACAACGACAACGACAGCAACAACAGTGTACCCGCGTTGTGGCGCCGACGCGGGCGTGTGACGCTCGTCGATGGTGACGCGCGTGCGGCGGAGCAGGAGGCGTATGCGGTGTACTGCAACACAGTCGACCGCGCCGCCGACGGCACGACGCTGACACGCAACGAGGGCTTTGACAAGGTGCGACGGCACGTACGAGGTATGCCGCACAACATGGGCATGCTCTACTCGTACCAGCGTCCGTACTAGCAAGTACATGACTTACATGTCCGCACGCACTTGCACATACATGCGCGAATGTGAACGTCAAGGCGCTGCTGTGCACAGTCTCTGTATATGTGTGTGTGTGTGTACAGTCTTGTTTGCGTGCTCATTGTGCGGCTGTCTCCTCTTTCCTTGTCGTTCTTTGTGTGTGTGTTTGTGTGTGTATGTGTAGACGTAGCCATCTCTGTCTGTCTGTGTGTGTGCACATGAGCGCCATGCGACGCGTAGCATTGACAAGCGTAGGTGCGGCGGCGGCGGCGGCGATGACGACGACGACGAGTGCTACGGCTGTTGTTGTGCCACGTCGCTCTGTTTACACGACATGGGCCGACATACCGCGTGAGCCGCAGTTTTGCAAAGAGAGTTGGCTGCGCCGCATCACGTCGCAGTCGTCGTACCGCAGCTTCGACTTTTGGCACGTGCCCGAGGTGACGCCGCCGGCGCACCTGCACTTCAACAGCGTAGAGACGTACCTGCTGAGCTGCATCGAGGACGACACGCGGCGGTTGCTGAATGTGGGCTGGGGCTACGACTTTGACCCGTTCTGGCACGATCGCGTCAACTCACACGTCACCCTCTACACCATCTTGTACCAAGACCACTACCCTGTCTTGCGCTACATTTTTGGCAGCTGTGCACACAAGACGAACGAGATGGCGTACATGGAGCGCAAGCTCAACTACCTGAGGAGTGTGCTGTACTGGGCCGCCATGACGGAGCGCCGCTTCACGGCGCTGACCAAGGCACGCTACTATGTGCAGCGCGTGGTGTGGAACGCGCTCGAGCGTGAGCGCTACCTCTGCGCCTGCGTCGAGGCGGTGGACTCGTTTCGCCGCAAGGTGCCCGAGGAGTTTCGCGAGAAGGCGATGGCAGAGCTGGAGCTGAAGCTCGTCAACATGCGTCACTGGATCTGGGACTGCCCCAATGGCAAGCGCACGTACACGCGCCTGCTCGCGTAGCTGTGTCGCGTCCACAGTACACTGCAGTCGCAAGTGTGTGCGTGCTTGTATAGCGTATATACGTGTGTGTGTAGTGTATGAGTAGCGGAGTGTGTGTGTGTGTGTGTGTAGACGTAGCGCGTACGTGTATTAGCACTTATTGTATACACGCGTGTGTGTGTAGCAGCTAGTCACAGAGTGGTCGTGGTGTTTGTGTGTGTATATATACACGTTCGTGTGATTTGTTGCTCGCAGCGCATGCATCGTGTTGCCCATCTACGTAGACGCGCATGCTGCTTGTTTGACTTTGTGTGCGTAGTCGTGCAGTGTGTGCACACGTACACACACACATATATAGTGCGAGTTGTGCTTGTCGTAAGATGACGACAGTCGACATGTTCACCGACGGCGCCGTGGCGGCGGCTGCGGCGACGGTGCTGTCGAACCCGTTTGACGTGATGCGTACACGCATGCAGCTGCAAGGTGAGCTGTGCAAGTCGGGCCAATACCAGGTGCTCTATCGCAACCTCATGCAAGGCATGCTGCGTGTCGGCCGCGAGGAGGGCGTGACGGCGCTGCAAAAGGGCCTCGTCAGTGCGGTGTGGTGGCAGGTGACGATGAACGGCATACGCCTTGGCCTGTACCCGACACTGAAGGCGGACCTGTGCAGCGCCACGGGAAGCGAGTCGTTCGTCATCAGCATCGTCGCGGGCGCGTTGTGCGGCTTCGTTGGCGCCTTTGTGTCGTCACCGCTGAACATGGTCAAGACGCGGCTGCAGTCGCACCGCAACACGATGGTGTCGGCACACGGGCAGGTGCTGTCGACGGCGAGCACCGGCGCACAGCACGCGTACGCGGGCATGACAGACGCCCTGCGCCGCATCTGGCGCGAGGGCGGCGTGCGTGGTCTGTGGCACGGCGCGAATGTCGCGTCACAGCGTACGATGATGGGCTCCGCCACGCAGCTGACGGCGTATGACGTGTCGAAGGAGATGCTGTGCCGCCGCACGGGCGCCCACGGCGCCGACGCGCGTGTGCACATGGCGGCGGCCACGTTTGCGTCCATGTGCGTCGTCGTGTTCATGAACCCGCTCGACGTGGTGATGACGCGCATGTACAACCAGTCGCTGCACGAGCGCAGCGCGTACACGGGCAATGTGGCGCGAGCCACATGGACAATCTACAAGGTCGAGGGCGTGACGGGGCTGTACAAGGGCTCGATGGCGCTGTTTGCGCGCACCGCGCCGCACACGATTGCGATGTTCCTCGTCCTCGAGTGGCTGCGCAGCTTGCGCGAGCGCTACACGAGCCGCGCGTACACGTCCGGCTCGCAGATGCGCAAGTCGGTGCGCTTTGCCAAGCCACAAGCAACGTCAACCACGACAACAACAGTCGTGACGCCTGCAGAGGACAGCAGCAGTAGTAGCAAGGCGGCGGCAGTCGTCTTGGCTGACCTCGTCGACCCTAGTGGCTCTGTGAGCGTGTAGCGCGTGTGTGTGTGTGTATGTGTGTGCGTAAGAGTGTGCCTGTGTGCATAATGACAAGTGAGCGAGCGTGCTTGCGTGCGCGTAACGTGTGTATACATATGCACAAACACACACACATACCACTCCCTCCTTAC
Organism: Trypanosomatidae sp. Fi-14; assembly: GCA_023091115.2. NCBI lineage: Eukaryota > Euglenozoa > Kinetoplastea > Trypanosomatida > Trypanosomatidae > Trypanosomatidae sp. Fi-14. The sequence continues at coordinate 12,454 of JAKVQF020000884.1, read as the reverse complement.
CTCTCTCTCCCCATGCATTCGTTCATGTTTGCGTATTTGTTTGCGTGTTGACGTCACGGTCATTGTTGCACATGACGCGTGCATATGTGCAAGCGTGTTGCGTGTGTGCAAACTGGCATGTGTGTGTGTGTGTGTGTGTGCACGTGTCGCCTTGTTGCTGCCATGTGTGTACGTAGTCACACGTACATATACACATATACATACACGCACACATATGTCTGCGCTACGTTTGCTTGCGGCGCGCATCGTTGTCGCGGCAGCATCGTCACCGTCATGTCGTCGCATTGGTGTTGCTAGCCGCTGCGGCGCTGCACACGGTGTCGTGGCGGCAACAAGAAGGGCGACGGGAGCAACAGCGATGACGTGGCACATGCGTCGCATGTCCGCTTGCCATTCGTCGTCAGCAGTGTCGATGCAACACGACAACAACAACGACGACAACGACGGCGAAGGCGAGGATGACGTGAGTGAGGAGCAGCGACGTGCAGGCTACTACCGCCTGCCCGAGGTGCGACAGATTGCGCTTGACCCTGCCGTGTACGAGGTGCGGCTGGCGCGTGGCAGTGGCCCGGGTGGACAAGGCGCGAACAGCAGCAGCAACAAGGTCGAGCTGCGCGTCAACCTTGCCCGCCTCGCCACCACCGTCGACGCGCGCGTCGTCGCCGAGCTGCGCCGACGCGAGATGGGGCGTGCGGTGACGGCAGACGGCACCACACTCATCGTTGCCGCGCATGAGCACCGCAGTGCACATTACAACCGCGAGGCGTGTGTGAGCAAGGTGCAGGAGCTGCTGCATGCCGCCTCATTTGTGCCGCCCGCTGACGCGCCACCGGTCGAGCGCGCCTCGTCGCTCATTACACGCAGCAAGCAACAGCGTCGGAAGAAGAGCAACATGCGTCGCCTCGCACTCGCTGCCCGCAAGGGTGCATGGTAGTCGACGTTTACATGAACACGCATACGTGTATGTGTGTATGTGTGTGTGTGCATGTATGCGTGTGCATGCACGTGTGTTTTGCTTGTCGACTCGTGTTGCAGTAGTGCGCGAGTACAAAGCAGCGCTTTGTGCAGCAAAGCATGCTCATGCGACGATGTGCCGTGGCGGCGGCGCTGTGCCGCGCGCGTGCGACGACGACGGCGCTGTCGCTGCGGATGTGCAGCAACAAGGACAGCAACAAGAACAGCAACAACACGTCGACGAGTGCAGCGGACACGGAGGCGACGCCGGCGGCGGTGCGTGCGCAGGTGTACGCGCGCGACTACCGCGCCGTGGCGACGCCGCGCGGGGGCATGTCGCAGGAGAAGCACGACACGCTCATGAACATGTGGCGCAGTGTGAGCAGCGAGCACTGCCCTGTCGTCAACCACGCCGCGCACGCGCGCACAGCGGGCGCCAATGGCCACACGACACCACCACCACAGCAGCAGCAGCAAGACGACAAGGCCGGCAACAACGACAACAGCAAGGACAGCAGCAGCAATGACATTGCCACGGCCACGTTCAAGGACATACGACCTGCCAGGCCCGACGAGAGCGACGAGGTGAAGCGCAAGCGACTGTACTATCAGTCACAGTATCGTGGTATGGTCGAGATGGACCTCATACTCGGACACTTTGCACGCTGCAAGCTCGCCTCGCTCGACGCGGCGTTGCTGCGCGAATACGACGTGCTGCTGCGTCAGCTCGACAATGACCTGTTCAATTGGCTCGTCATGGGACAGACACCGCCGCAGGAGATTGCGCAGCTGCGCTGCCTCGGCGAGCTGCGCGCATTTGTCGCCAATGAGCGCAAGGAGCTGCTCGGTCACTACTAGCGTTGCATGTATGTGCATGTGTGTGTGCATGTATGTGTATGTGTGTGTGTGTGTGTGTGTGTATAGAGGAGAGTGCAGTGCTAGTGTGTGTTGCGCAAGCGAGTGCTATGCACAGTGCAAACAAAGCTTGACATTGTCTGTGTGCGAGGGCATGCATCGACGCGGACGTGCAGAGTGCATGCGCGCATGACATACATGTGCAATGGTGCACATGCCTTGTTGTGTGTTTGTTGTACACACACACACACACAACACGTACGCCTTTGTTATATAGCAGTACACACACACACACGCATAGTGCATGTGTCAGCATGCCGCACGGTGGCAATAGCAGCAGCAGCAGCATAAACAGCAGTAGCAGTCATCACCACCATCACCACCATCATCACAGTAGCGAACAGCAGCAGCAACAACAGCAGCAACAGCAGAGCAACGCAAGCTGCAGCAGCAGCAGCAGCGGCACAGCAGATGGCGATGACGGTAGTAGTCATGACGCGACAGTGACCGAGGCAGCGATGCGCGTCGCCGCACGCAAGGCGGACGTGACGACAACGACTGACGCAAATGACACGCACGCGACTAGCACGACGCACAGCAGCAGCGGCGCAGGTCTTCGCAGCAACAACAACAGTAGCGGCAATAACAACATGACACTGGCAGCAGCAACAACAGTAATGACGAGCTCGCTTGCCGCACAGCACCGCAGCAGCGGTGGGACGCCGGCGACGAGCAGTGCCGCATCGGGCTGTGTGCACTGGTGCGTCAACGTCGCGCTGCAAACATTCGAGGGTGAGCCGTGGGCGGTGGCACTGCAGTCCATTGACGAGCAGCAACAGCAGCAGCACACCCATCGTCGTCCTCGTCGCGCCGCCGGCCGACTGCCACAGCAACGTCATCGTCGTTGTCGTCTGGACGACGAGAGCGACGACGACACGGACAGTGCTGCTGCTGCGGTGGGTAGTGGCGGCGCAGCCGTTGCTGTGGCGCGGCGACGCGGCCAACACCACACACGCCACACCACACGGCAACAGGCACACCGTCGCGTGCGCCATGCACCGTGCGACGGCCACGTGCGCACTGCTGCAACGACGACGGCAGCAGCAGCGCCGAGAAGTGCGGTGCACGACAGTGACGCGGACGACGACCGCAGCGAGCCGAGCGGCGACAGCGCGAGTGACAGCGACGACGCAGACGGCGACTACTGCGGCGACGACGACGGCAACGACGGCGACGCGGCCGCGGCGGCGGCGGTGCTCTTTAGTTTGTGGCCGCAGACGGTGACGGCGACGGCGCGGGCGGCGAGTGAGTCGCACGGCGCCGCCGCTGCGGCGAGCGCGAGTGCGGCGGCTGCGGCCGCGGCCGCGGCAGCGTCGTCGGGCGGTGGCGGTGGCGCAGACAGGAGCAGCCACACCGCGGCGCTGTCGCCGCCCGTTGCGTCGCCCTCGCAGGCGGTGTACGGCGGCAGCTTCGGCAATGGCGTGACGGCGGCACAGCGGTGTGGTGTGCGGCTGGTGCAGCTGCCGCGACATGTGCGCGGTGACGCTGCCCACGACACGACACTGCCGCCCGTTGACACACACAAGCGCACACGACGGCCTGCCTCTACACGCGCAGCAGCAGCTGCAGCGCCGTTGTCACACAAGAGCAACGATGGCGCAACGCACGCCGACAAGGATGATGATGTTGCTGCTGCTGCTGCCTACAGTGACAGTGACGACAGCAGCAGTGACAGTAGCGGCAGTGGCAGTGGTAGTAGCAGCGGCGGTGACGAGGACGATGACAGCAGCGCGGGCAAGCGCAGTCGTGCGAGTGGCGGTGGCTGTGAGCGCACACGGCGGCGGCGCCCATGCGCACAACGCGCGAGCGCAAAGGCGAGTCGCAGCAATAGCAGCAGCGGTGGCGGTGGTGTGGTCATGGACAAGGAGTGGTATGCGTTGCGGCGCTGTGTGCAGGTCGTCAATGACCCGCCCGTGACATACGGCGGTGACGAGTTGCTCGCACGCTTTGTCAATGTCGTGTTTGAGCGTGCACACGACGACGACGACGACGTCGACAACAACAACAACGGCACACATGCCGCTGACGACGAGGGTGACGACCGCAACAATGGCAGTGGCAGCACCAGCGGCAGCAGTGTGTCTAGCAACAACAGCAGCGGCGCCAACGCGGACGGTGACGCTGCTGCGGCTGCTGCTGCTGCGGCGGACGCGAGCGCGCTGGCGGTGGCCTATCGGCTGCGCACACCCATTGACGGACTGCTGCGCGCCACGGTGCAGCCGGCGCTGAGTGCAGTCATTGATCATTGTGTGTCGGCGATGGTGCTCGTGTATGGCGCAACGCAGGAGATGAAGCAGATGGGGCTCATTGGCACACCCGACGAGTGTGGCCTGCTGCCGTACGCCATACGCGCCTTTCTCGAGCGCTACCTCGCTCGCAAAGCGGCACAGCACGAGCAGCAGCAACAACAAAAACAACAACAGCAGCAACAACAAGAACAACAACAACAACAACAGCAGCAGCAGCAGCCACAGCCATCCTTGTCGAGTGCAGGCAGTGACGGCAAACACAACAGCAACAACAGCTTCGTCTTCCCCAACATTGGCTCGACGTCGCACCACTTTTGCCGTGTTGAGGTGACCTTCATCGCGTTTGACGGCACCAACATTGTTGACCTGCTCGACTTACACAACCGCCACGTCGAGCTCGTCCTGAAGCTTGCCCCACCGCCTACACCGACGGCGTTCGAAGAGAGTGCCGCGAGCGACGATGCACTGAGCAGCAGCGACGTGGGCAGTAGCGGTAGTAGTCGTAGTAGCGGTAGTAATGGCAACAACAACAAGACAGCGACGACAACGGCAACAACAACAACAACAACGAACAATGACAGCAGCAGTAGCAACAACAATTGTAGTGCTGCGGGTGCTGCCGCGACGAGCACGACGCCGACAACAGACGCGTTTGTGCTGCATGCACACACACGCATGGCCGACTCGGTCAACGACGCGTTGCTGGCGCTCGACTGCGGTCTGGAGAGCCTGTCACACGCGCTAGAGTGGGGCCTGCTACAGTCCGAGGCGGGCTCGTCGCTGCTCTTCTCCCTCACCGCGTACACGGAGACGGGGCGGTGTGCCGCACTGCACGTCTTTTGCCTCGCCGAGGACCCCGCCGTGCAGGCGTGGCTGTCGTCGACGGTGCTCGCGCGCAGCCAGGCGACGCCGCTGCACGAGGAGCGTAGCTGGGCGGCGATACAGAACACACCAATGCCGCCCCCGCTGCACCACCACGCCGCCACCCTGCTCGTGCCCTCGCTGTGCTACGGCAACATGTTCACCTCGGTGCTCATCTGCGTGTACAACTCCACCGCCGCGCTGTCGCGGCTCAGTCGCGACCTCGTCTTTGCCGTGACGGGCTACCGCATGAGCACCATGCCGCGCCTGACGCTCGCGAGCACGCGGCGCAGCTTGCGCACACTGCCCCCAGGCTGGCAGGAACTCTTCACCCGCGATGGGCAGCGATACTTTATGGAGACGTCTACGCAGACGATGACGTCGCATGACCCGCGTGTGTCGCCGCCGCCGTCGCCGTCGTCACACGCGCAACAACAACAGCAACAACAGCAGCAGCAGCAATCACAGTCAAGTAGGCGCAACAGCAACGCGGCAGGCGCAATGACGACGACGTCGGGCGGTGTCAGCAGCAGTAGCGGCAACAACCGCGTCGCGCCTGCGGAACAAGGCCATGATGGCGATGGTGTGGGCAGCAGCAGCACGACGGATGCGACTACGCGCAGTCGCGACGAGACAGATGGTGGCGGCGGTGCCGTGGGTGCACGATCGACGACTGCCGCTGCCGCAACAACAGCAGTGACAAGTGTGACGGCGACGGCATCGCCGCCATGTGCCCCGCATCGCCCGACGCGCATCGCCCTCGCCGAGGACGACACGGATTACTTGGCTGGCATGCTGCACGAGCGTCTGCCCACGCGCACCGACGTCACGGCGACGGCGACGGCGGTGATGGAGGGGCACGGGGTGGCGTGCAGCCATCACGCACCGATGCCAACGAGCACGGACACGGAGGTGTCACAGCAGCAGCAGCAGCAACAGCAATCGACGACTGCCGCGAGGACGACGACGTCACATGTTGGCATTGGCATTGTTGTCATTGACACGCACGGCAACTCGCGCGTGTTGCTCGACAGCGCATCACCCGCGTTTGCGCAACAGTGTCGTGCGCAGGAGGAGGCGCTGCAGGCGGAGCGTCGGCGTCGTGACGGCTGCAGTGGCAAGCGCGGCAACGTGAGCGACAAGTGCGACGTGACAGCTGCGTGTGCTGCCGACATGACAGCCGCTCATGCCGGCGCCGCCACGACAGGGCAACACGCGAACGCAGGCCGTGACGAGGATGCGCTGCCGCTGTGCCGCTCCGAGTCGTGCATGTGGCTCGACGACGACGACGACGACGGGGCCAACATGGCCGACGACGACGCCGATGGCGGCAGTGACGCACGCGACAGCGCGGCGGCGGTGCAGATGGTCGTCAACACAAGCCGCTTCTACGCCAATGCGCTGCAAGAGCAAGTAGCGATGCGCACACCGGCTGATGTGTGCACAACGACGCTGACGACAACGACGACAACAACAATAGCGAACGACGATGGCGGTGACGATGACACGGCAAATACGTCGTCGACGGCGGCGTCACGGGTCGACGATGCAGTCGACGGCGCAGTACAACAGCAACAGCAACAACAACGAACACGAGACGTGCACGATGACGACGACGATGACGGTGCGGATGCGCTGCGCGATGCTGAGGTGCTTGTTGACCAGTTCAGCGCCTTCTACGCGGACGCGTACGCGACGCGACAGCGCCTCGCGACGGCCGAAGAGGAGCTGGCGACGCTGCGTGCGCAAGTACGACACTTGTCGTCGTTGTCGCCCGCAGCAGCCACAACAACAACAGCAGGAGCAGCAGCAGCAGATGACGAGGGCGAGGCACAGATGCTGACGTGCCTGCGGCGTGCACTACGCCGTGACGCACCACACTATTTATGCGCCGTGCTTGACGACAAGGACAGCAGTAGCAGCGACAACCGCGTCAGTAGCGAGGACGACAAGGACGCCGTCACGACGACACGTCGCGTGCCGCGTGTGTTGTGGCTGTGGCAGTCGGTGCTGCGGCTGACGCGGTGGCGCGAGGCGGTGGCAACAGCGGCTGCCGCACTACGCAGTGACAAGCAGCGTATGTACATGGCAGCCACGACAGAAGCGTTGCTCAGGCACACGGTGTGCGCATACGAGGCGGCGCTGCAGCAGCAGCAGCAGCAACCTCAACATGCGCAACAAGAAGGCGAGCAAGCACAGCGACACGATGCGCACGACACCACGCCATCAATCTCTGCGTTGTGGCACATGTACACGGACGCGCTGCAAGCATGCAACGACAGTGACGGCAGCAGCTTCTTCTGCAGTGACGAGGCTGTCGCGTAGTGCTGTGCGCGTGTGTATGTGTATGTGTATGTGTGTAAGTGTGTCTCGACGTACGTACAAGCATATTGCACATGTTAGCAAGCTTGTTTTGTGTCTGCGTACTGCTGCACACTTGTTGTGTGCGTTGACTCGAACAGCATACGTACGCATACATACATTTATATATGTACAAACACGCCCGCGCGCCCGCGCACGCACACATACTGACAAATACGTATTGTTTGTGCATACGCGTATATTTGTCGCAAAGCACACACACACACACACACACACACACACACACTTTTGCACATACGCAGTCACGTGCACGGCGAAGACGGCGACTGGGAGCGAGGTGGCAGTGTAGTACGCGTGTGTGTGTGTACGTACGTATTTGTGTGCATGTATGTATGTATATATATGTTTGTGTATGTGCGTCAGCGTCTCTCTGTGTCTGTGTGTGTGTGTGGATGTGTGCGTACTCGTAGTCACCAACTGCGACTAACGTCATAACTTTGCGTTTGCACACGCACACAGCGGGTACGCGAGAGCAGTGCTGTGGCTTGCTGCGCATTGCGTCATGCATGTGTGTGTGTGTGTACAAGCAAAACGGCCTTGCTCTCTTGCGGCATATCGTGTTGTTGTCATTGTTGTCGTAGCAGACGTGCGTGTGTGTGTGTGTACGTCTGTGTGTGTGTGTGTAGGCAGACATGCGTCGCTTTACCGAGGAGTTGCGCAAGAATGCGCGCGAGGAGGCGCGGGTGCGGCCGCGGCTGCGCTACACCCCACATCTCGATCAGCTGCCACGCCACCTCGCCGAACGCTTCGAGCAGGCAACCTGTGACGCCGCCACACGCAACTTCCTCGCGCAAGCCGCGCAAGGCAGTGTGCCCCGCCTGCTCGCCGCCGAGTTGCTGCGCTGCTGCTGCGGCCGCTTTGTGTCACGCACCGCGGCGAATGGTCTGCTGCATCGTGGTGGCATGTTTGTGCTGTCTACGCAGCAGGCACGCTGGCTGCTGCGCCGTCGCGATGACGACGACGGTCACGGCGACGATGACACGAACAAGACGACGACTATGACAAGCACGAGCACGAGTGCGCCGCTGTACGACACACTGCTTGACGTGGGCGCCGGTGACGGTGGTGTGACAGCGCAGCTGGCACCGCTGTTTGCGCATGTGACGGTGACGGAGGCATCGGCCGTCATGCGGTGGCGTCTGCGTCGCCGCGGCTTTGCAGTGCGCGCCGTCGACGACGACGAGAAGGAAAGCAGCAGCAGCAGCAGCCCTTCTGCAGCGACCTCGTGGTGGTGGTGGCCATCATCGTGGTCGACGTCGGCGTGGTGGTGGTGGCCGCGCGGCGAGCAGCAAACACGACAAGGTCACGAATGGCAACAGGCGAGCACCAGCGCGTCTGATGCTCGGCCGCCACCGCCACTGCCTTGCTATGACGTCGTGTCGTGTCTGAACGTGCTCGATCGCGCCGATGCGCCGCTGACACTGCTGCGCCGCGTGCACGCGTCACTGCGACCGGGCGGTGTGCTGCTGCTCGCGGTGGTGCTGCCGTGGTGTCCGTTTGTCGAGTGTGGCGCCGTGCAACGCGCGCCACGTGAGGTGCTGCCGATGGATGGCGCCGAGTGCAAGGGCGGCGCGACATACGAGGCGTCACTGACGGCGCTCGTGCAGAGGGTGCTGCAGCCCTGCGGCTTTGATGTGGTGCGCTGGACGATGCTGCCGTACCTGTGTGAGGGCAATATGCAGTCGGAGTACTGCGTCTTGCACGACGCGGTGCTTGTGCTGCGTCGTCGCAATGACAAGGAGGCAAGCATGTGAAGCACACACACATACACATACACACACAGATGCATGCATATATGTATGCGTTGGCGACGTGATAAGGACGAGACATGTGCACGCGGCCACGTTTGCTTGTGCGTTGCATGCTGCATGTACATGTTGCTGTTGCTACAGCTCACGCACACACACACACACACACACACACACACACACTAGCACATACACCTTTCCCTACACCTACACACGCTTGCATACACACACTAGCACGCACGCACGCAGACGGGCACACTGCGGACGCACACACGCACACACATGGCCGCGCCGCCACCACCACAACCACCGCTGCCACCGCGTCCGCCAGGCATGATGGGGGCGGGCAAAGGCATGCCGCCACTGCCACCAGGCATGATGGCGGCTGCACGACCACCGCCCGGCTCGGCTGCGCTGCCGGCAGACAGAGGTTACAGTGGTGGTGGTGGCAGCAGCAGCAACAACAATAACAGCAGCGGCGGCAGCAGTGCTGGCGCCGCGACTATAGGCTCGGCGGCACCGCTGACGGCCGCAACGATTGACCGCACGCGCTACCTGGTGCCGCCCGGCATGGGTGGTGCGCCGCCACTGCCGCCCATGATGTCGTTGCCGTCACAAAAGCCGTCATCACCGCAGCCGCCCTACGGTGGTGGCAGTGGCAGAGCAGCGGCGCCGATGCCGCCGTCGGCGCCACCGCGACCGCCAGGCAGCAGTGCCAACTACCCGCCCTACCCGCCTGCGTCAACGTCGATGGCGAGCGGCGCGGCACCCCCGCCGCCACCACCCGGCTTGCGTGTATTGTACCACGACTATTACAACAACAACAATGCGCCCGTGCCACCGCCAGCAGGCGGCGGCGGCGCTGCTACTGCATCATCGGCACCGCCACACCAACAACAACCACAGCAGTCGCCGTACGGCTACGGCGGTGACGCACCACGTGGTAGTGGTGGCTACTACGCGTCGCACTATGACGGCCCTGACGGCGCACCACCACCACCACCACAGCAACAGCGCGGCTACCCGCCACCACCACCCCCAGGCGTTGTGTCACCGTATGCACGTGGCGGCTTCTTTCGCAGCGGCGGCGGCGGCGGTCGCATGGCGTACGAGGACCACATGCCCATGCGCGAGCCCACCAACACGGTCTGGGTGGGCAACCTCGACCCCATTGAGCACAATGAGGAGGTGCTGCGGCGTGAGATGCGCGAGTTTGGCATGATCATGCGCGTCGCGAAGCAGGCGGAGAAGAGCTACTGCTTTGTGCACTACCGCCGCGTCGAGGAGGCACGCAACGCTGTCGAGACGCTGTCGCGGCGTGGGTCGCTTGGGCAGGCTAAGTTCAACTATGGCAAGATGTTTGAGTACACCCCCGAGGAGATGGCGCTGCCGTACGACCCCAACGCCGCCGGCGCCGCCGCGGCGGCGCTGCGGCGCCGTGATGAGCGCTGTGGCACGATGGTTGGTGGCACAGGCAGCAGCAGCAGCAGTAGCAGCATGGTCGGCGGAGGAGGTGCCTTTGGCAGCAGCAGCAGCAGCAGTGGCATGGCCGGCCTTGGTCGTCGTCCTCGCGTCGATCACAGCGAGCCGACGAATGTGTTGTGGGTGGGCAGCCTGCCGCCGACGATCAGTGACGAGAAGTTGCGCGAGGTGTTTGAGGTGTTTGGCACCGTCAAGCTCGTCTCGCGGATGGACAAGGGCGGCATGGCGTTTGTGCACTTTGACACGGTCGAGCACTGCACGCTGGCGCTGCAGACGATGACGGGGCGGCCCATCGAGGGCGGCGTCGTGCTCGCGCTGAACTACGGCCACGCACCGCGCCCGGCGGCGCGGCAGTGTGAGCCGCTGTCGGAGAGCGTGCTCGCGAGCGAGGTGGCGACGAACGTCGTGTACATGGGCGCCCTGCCAGCGGACACGACCGACGACGACGTCGAGCACGCCTTCGCCGCGCACGAGGGCTTCATCTTCTCCAAGTACATCCCGTCCAGCAGCGTCGGCTTTGGCCACTTTGACACGATTGACCACGCCCGCGCCGCGCGCATTGCGATGCACGGCACGACGCTGCACGGCACCGTGGTGCGGGTCAGCTATGGCAAGAACAACCACACGTACACGATGGCAGACCGCTTTCGACAGCACGAGAGCGGTGGCGGCGGTGCCGATGGCGCGCTCATGCTCGCCGCGTACGGCAGCAGCGGCGCAGACGGCGAGTACAACCTTGACGCGATGATGCGCGACCCGGGCGAACTCGACGCCGCGACGGGGGCGCTTGTCGCCGGTGCTGGCCTGGGTGGCGGTGGTGCGTCCTCGGCGTTGACGCTGCCGGCGCGCGGTGGCGCCGCGGCGGCGGCTGCGGCGGCAGCAGAGCGTGTGGCAGGCGGTGCGTACAGCCGCGTGCGCGCCGCGCCCGAGCTGACGCTTGACGTGCGCCTGCAGACGCTGCTGTCGACGCTGTACAATGAGTGCGGCGCGCCCAGCCTCGAGCTCAGTCCAAGTCAGGTGCAGGCCATTTGCACCATGGTCGACTACTGCGTCGACGAGGCCACTGCGCAGCGGCTGGACGAGACGCTCACGCTGTACGTGCCGCTGAAGTGCGTGCACGTGTTCAGCATTGTCGCGAAGCGCATGCACGCGCACTACAACGACGACCCGCACAAGAAGCTGCTTGTGTTGTACGCGGTGACGCGTGTGCTGCTCGGCGCGACGACGGAGCAGCACACGCGCTACACGAGCGCCGCCCTGAACACGTACCTCATGGTCTTGCTCGTTGCCTCGGCGGGGCAGACGAGCAGCGGCGTCGACCGACTTGTCGCCATCCTCGAGAGCCTGCAGCACCACACGTTCATAGAAAAGAAGGCAAATGTGAGCAAGGACTACGTCGACGAGTTTCGTGCGCAGCTTGACGAGGTGCTGCAGCGCGCACGTGCCGAGCAGGACTTGTCATCGCTGCTCACGCGCCGCCGTCGCCGCGGCGCCGAGGCGTCGTAGCGTGCACGCACTGACACACACACACGAAGACACATATGTGTACGTGTAGTAAACAATAACAAACACACACAGTGATACATGCGCACGCCTGTGTGTTTGTGTGTGTGTGTATGTGCTAGGGTAGACTGGACATGTGTGTGCATAAGCACATGTGTGTATGTTTGTGTATGTGTGCGTGTGTGTGTGTGTACGGTGTTTGTCGTGCCGTCAGCCACCAACATAAGTACGCTGTATGTGTAAGATGTGCGACAAATAACGTAAGCAAGCGTGTGCAACAAGGCATGCGCATCGTTTGTGTGTGTGTGTGTTTGTATGTGTGTGTGTTATGCGTGTCACTGCAACGCTGTCTGCCTTGTT